>PRKT01000988.1:0-18533 GCA_003671525.1 Saccostrea glomerata
GGAGCTAAACGTAACAGTACTGTACAAACTTTGAAATGAAAAATGAAACATTTTCTTCTAGAAAACCTTCCGCCACAAAATTTTGTAAAAACAATTTAATGTGTTTGTTTAGATTTTAAATGTGGGTTTTTATTGTGTATAATTTAATTGGCATAATGGAGCCAACATACATTATAAAAATCAAGAAAAGATGCTTAAGTTTCAGTCTAAATGTCCTGACAAATGTCTTCTAGAAATCTCAGGATCGAACCTCCTCAAAAATACAATAGAATTTTGGTTAGGCATTGGCCTGAAATTACCTTGTTTTTGAGCATCTCCACCATTTTCCCCATTCACCACATTTTGTGTAGTAAGTCGTTGATGTCCGATATGCTTCCAACTCCACGTGACATCTGCAAAGACGAACAATTATACTCGTAGTTCTATAAATATCTGATTGTAAATTGATGTATGAAGAGTGATGGGGAAACTTAAGTTTCAATATAAATCTGGCCTAGATTTTTCTTTAAATATGAACATGATGAAAGTTATGTAAGAAAATAAAAATCATGGCTTTCTGAAGTGTTGAAATTCCATACAACACGTGCATAGGCTTTTGCATTTTCCTATATTATTTTCTTAACAAGTTGCAAAACACATTAATTTTCAGTGAGTTTTATTTCAGACAATATAGAAAACATGCATTTTCCATCGGATTTTTAAAATAATTGATTTCTCAAAACGTTGTGCATATCATAACTGAAAAGTGAAATAAACGACATCTGTGGACAGATTTTCGTAATTTATATACTAGTAACCCTGGTCGGGTCGTTAAAGGGGTCATTTAAGTCTTTCAACGTTTATGCATTATCGTACAAGCCAATTGCTTGATCACATCCTTAAATAATGAAACAAGATATATTTGTGAAACACCGATGCCCCCGTATGGTAGCTTTTGCTGAAAGTTAAAGTTTCTCAAATATGCAAGTCAAACTTCAGGGTCAAGGAAAATAGATGAAAAATATTTCTTTAAAAAATGATTTGTCTCCATAATTATATCTGTGAAATATAAAAAGCCAAGCTCACATCATTCAAAAGTTATGGCCAAAATTGCACTTAAAATGTGGGTCAAACTCCAAGGTCAAGGGGTCAAATAAATGGTACCTAGGGGAAGGCATTGTCATTAGAAATATACATGTCAAATATTAAAACCCTTGCGCCAACTGTTCAAAAGTTATGTCCGAGGTTAAGTTTTTGTTTTTAGAATAGGTCAATCTCCTAGGTCAAAATTTCAATATTCATTTGTAAATATCTAAACAAAGGTTTTGTCAAAAGGATTTCATCTGTGAAATATCAAAGGCTTTAGTACTAATTTATAAAAGTTATGGTCAAGGTAAAAGCTTTTTTAAGTGGTTAAAATGCAAAGGTCAAGGTCAAAAATATTTATATTTTCAGAAAGGTCTTGTAACAATGAATTGAAATGTTAAGTATAGAAACCTTAGTAGCAACAGTTCAAAAGTTATCGCCAAGGCTATAGTTGACTTTGTTTTAGAAAAAGTCGGTCAAACTCTAATTAAGGTCAATTTCATTAGGTTAAATATGTTGGTACCCAAAAGAAATCTTGGCACAAAGAATACACATGTTATTGTTTTATGAATTTTTGAGCTTGAATACTAGGTAAATGCTCTAATGAGTAATTAACTGATTAATTAAATTATTAAGTAATCAAATTGTAGGAATTTCAGATGTAATATTATATTGTCTCACTGATATTAAATGATTATGTAAACTCAAACCTTAGAATGATCCAGTAAATGTACAAGAACCATCAAAAACTTAATTGTCAATTGATATGTATTTAATACTTAATAAATAATATCAAATCATTACCCCTGATATGAAATATCCAATAATGAAATCAAAAGAAAAACAATCAGTATCTTCCTCGCCATTTTGATCGGCGATCAAGAATGGCAGTTTTTACCGTCCTCCAAACTTCTTCCTGGATTTTAAATGCTATTGAATGCATCATGCATGCACTTCATTTGAGTGTAGATCAGACCTGTTAGCCCAAATTAGGCATTCTACATTTGTTATGTTATAAACATTTAAACATATAAACATACAACAGTATCAGTAGTGTAAACTACCGCTCTTCTTCAACTGAAATGTACCACTTGAATTCATAAGATATATTTATTTAAAAAAATGTGGAAAGGCCATATAAAATGCAAGCACGTACAACGTGTACAAAACTATTCTAAAAATACGAGGATTTAAATTAAATCGTCAAATAATGGTGAATATCGGAGGTTACATTAACCTTGATGTTTGAAATACGTGTAATGTCACTGAATCATGCTAATGAAACACTGTCTAAGTAGAGTTATCATCTTTAAATGTATCAAGCCAATCCAATTGATACTTTATACGAACTAATCAAAATTATTATTTTAATGGTATCAACAGTATTTTGTATAACGAAAAAAATTCATGGTTGCTTGCACATATCTTCATTTTCTTTAACTTGGTCTTATACGACCCTATGTCACATTTTCGTTTCCCGAAACATTTATAAAAGTAAACAGTTATTCTCATGGTAGATTTTACGGACAAAGACCAGACAATAAATACTTTTTCAACGCTTTTTTATTTTGACTTTTGACATACCATCCGGAGGAAAGATTTTTTTTAGTATAAGCTACATGTACTACTTTCTGATTTTCCAAATAAACCTTGTCTGAGAGATAGAGAAAGTAAACACTATTGTAAACTATGAAATTGCTCTCACCCAAACAGCTTCAAAAATACATAGTGTGTCATATTTAAGGACCCTCTTTATATTGCCGAAAGATTTTGTTTAGAATCTTCCAAAATACATTTAAATATCGAATACAAAATATAAAAATGTTTTCTGCTTGAGATTACTGGTTGTCATTCTCCCCTTGGAAAAAAAATATCTAAGAGAAACAAAGTATTGATGAAAGAAATTATGTTTACTTAAGGGGTATATCACATGCATATAAAGAAATCAAATACTTGTCTTGGTTAAATATATTTTAAATTAACATAAATTAATATGAACTATTTGGTCGCTAAAGTTGCGGAGTCAAATTCATCCTTAAGTCACGGGTTTGAATCTCAATGCATGACATGGAGACCGGAAAAGACAAAGATCCAGCGTCGCAATAGGTGTGGACCCCAAAAAGAACCCATACACTTCAAAAACTATAGAGTACATGTCTAAATTTGCAGCCCTCCTTCGGCAAGTTGTGAATGAAACATGGAGATAACGAACAGTATTCAATATCAGTCCATATAACAAAACAAAATAGGAGCAGAGCAAACACTGACCTCCAAAACATCGAAAGTGGAATTAGGTGCCATGGAGGAGTGAGCTTCCCTAGTCAATCAGTCACGCCCGCCGTGTGCTCCTTGTCATGATCGGGAAATAACGGAAAAATCCGTCGTCAATTCAGTGTATAAATAATGGAATATAATGTATGAAAAACGTCAGTCACCTTTTGACTCAATGATGAATTGTATTTGCTGACAAGTTCATTGTATCGACCTTATAACTTACGAAATGATGACTTTAAACGAGACAGCTAAAATTCTTGTTTCATCAACTTGTTTTCAATAATTGACCTCGTTTTAGAAATTGTTAATACTTAGAGCATGCTATTGCGTATCGAATCAACTAAAATATATAAACTCCGTATGCAGGTGATGAAGGTGTATTTCTGCATATGCAAGGAAAGTTGACGACAGAAAAGTTTAAGTCATCACGTTCATTAAAGAGTTTGGTTTTTAGATTACAATTAACGTCTTTTTCAAGTAAAATATCCAAATATAAAATAGATGTGTCAGATTGTGGTATCTTTTATCTCAAGCTCATCAGGATATATATATCATGTCGACATAACAATGGAAATTACCATTGTTAACTGACAATATAAACGTTGTCGATATATTTAAATGTGGAGTTGAAGGCCTCAGCAAGTGTTTTCTTCTTTTCATAAATAAAAATAAATAAATGTCGAAGAAATGCTTTAGTTAATAAATTTAAAAAAAAATCGAACTTTGTGTTACATGTTAGATTTTTACATTTAAGGTTGGATTCCACATTAAATGCAGTACCATCATCACTACCATGACATTGGAACTCTTAAGTGTGTAGTGTATACTTATAGATAGTCATTTAATCATGTATTCTACTTCTCATTGGAGCTTCAGAAGTTTTGCGGCACAAAAACAACCGCTGTAACGATGTTGACCTTCAAAATCTGTTCCATGTTAACCCTCCAATAAGTAATTTAAGCTGAGCACTACCCGTAAATAGCCAAACTCTGTATTAATTGTCCTATTTCCATTACAGATCTTGATACAGTAAACGCTTAAGGCTTTGCAATCGTTGCACCTGATTGCTTTCTGGCTACCTGCATGGACTTGACGACACGCAGCTTACATTGCATTTGTGTACATTTTACGGCATCAAATCTGCATTCAGTTGGTACTTGCCTGTATTGCCCTGCATGTACAATCAATAACAAATTTCGTTGGTAACACAATTTCTCCTGCCATTGAAAAAGTACACTTTGGTTATTTTTCTTTATCTCGACTGGATAGTGCACATGGATGATAGCAATATATATGAAATATGACAGCTGAATCCAACAATGGCATGCCGGGGGTACTGTTTTGGAAAGTACAAACGTACAAAAAGGCAAAAGGAATAAAAAAGGCCTTATTAAGTATCTGTTTATATTCTTTTGTAGCTTAAAAGACACATGTTTGAGCCAATTTTTCTCGATAAACTTCTTAAATGACTAGTTTTAAAAAATATCTGCATACAGGTAAGATACTATAAAGGAGATATCTTTTTGGACAAGGAATAGATAAATCTACCCGAAAAACCTGTGTTGCAACAACACGTGGCACTGACTCTGGAAACATGCAACCGTACGGAAATCTATAAATCGCCAATCTTACAGATAATATGGAAAAGCAAGTTAAATTATTTATCTGCTTAAAGGTATCATTTCATTTGAAATTTTTCATGTAAACACAACTCCTTTTTTCTCTATTCCAGCAATAATTTATTTGTTAGGAATTCAGTAATCGTGTAGGCATGCAGTACTATGTTTTTCATAGTATTCTATATACTATATTGAACACTGCAGAAAACATAGTACATGTACTGCATGCTTGTGCCCCCTCAATAATAATTAATATCTGATGACCTTTTTATGTTTGATTGCCACAATATTAGGATGTAAAATTGAGTATAAACATAATATAAGTTACTTCTTGATTAGATTTGTTTATCCTATAATTGCCAAAAAAATGATTGGTGACTGCGCAAATTTCTTATGCAATGCAAGGGCAGATAGTTTTTTATGGGTAGATTACTTTAAATACATTATTGTTCGTTTTGAAGTAAACAATGCACCTTGAGAATATTTTTTTTTTCAACAAAAATATGCCAAAGAACGTACAATTTTTAAACAACGGACAAGGCAAACAGGTTTTATTTTCTAATTATTTTTACAACAATCTTGTCTACAAAGCTACACATAGATTCTTTATTCATAGGTATTTCTTAATATATTGAGACACTGTAAAGACTATGATAATTTACGATTGCTTTATTTACATGTTTCTATAGATTTCAACAATAGACTATATGTATGTGGCATGGTGATCCTATCGAATTACATGAGCGCATCCGAAGATTTGTCTTTTATCACTGTGTTAACAGGAATGAAAAGGCGTGCTGAGATAAATTTCTTTCGACTTAAATTTAACCAAAATACATATCCCTTAATATTTTCCTTGTTGTCTTTGATCGATATCCTGTCCAAATACTTTTATCCTGCAACTACATGTACCCCTCTAATAAAAGTAACCTAATAAACTAAAGCTTTACTCTGTCAATGTCCTAATAAAGCCTCGTGCATACATGCACATGTATTCCGACGTTCTAATTTAGCATTGTGACGTTATGTATATTGCGATGTTTACGCTATGGCGTCTGTAGAGACGTGTCTAAATGGGGTCGAAAATAGCTCGTTTTGGAGCTCAGATGATAATATATTTTACAGGATAAACAAAATACATGGTCATTGTCTAAAAATATAAGCGATATTTGAGCCTCGCCCTCTATCACGTTTTCTTACCCTCGTCCAAATATCGATTATATTACTTTGAAGACAATAACCATGTATTTTATATATACCAATTCAATAGAAAATCGTTGAATTAGTCATCTGGAATAATTCTGATGTATTCCACACAAAAAAAACGCAGTAAAGTATTGCATATTTTTATTTGTTTAAGTATTTCTAGATCTTTTTTCCCTTTTCTTATAGAACAGAAAAGTTCACAAATATGGATCAAAATTTTCACCCCTCGAAAACCATTGTCAACCTCGGCTGCGCCTCGGCTGGTTACACTCAACTACATGCAAAATTTATATAATGTATATGCCTCTCAGAAATTCAATTCAAATCAATTTCATTTTTGATTTAGAAATAAATACAACAAACATATACATGAATTAACAAATGAAACTGGCTCGTTTTAGAAGTGCTATTTATCAAAGTTTACTGTTTGTTCCAACGTAGAACTTTGGTCTCCATGCAATTGAGACCCCAATTCCCAATTATCAGGTTGTTGGATTATGTGTGACACTTTATGTTGTCTACAGTCTCAAACAAATATACGCGTGTGCTGCTTTGAGCAATTTATACTTATGCAAATGAATTCTTCTATTTTTTAAAATTAGATAAAATTTCCATCTTTCGATGTCTAGTTGGCAACGACAAATGAAAACAGTGAACGGTCCTTAAAGAATTGAAGGGAAATTCCCTTGCTTTTCAAGTTATTCATGTTTGGTTACTAGAATTTGGATTTTCATTGATTTATGTCAGACAACACATAAAAATGACATTAAAGAAATGCATCAAATTTAATCTATTTACAGTGCCAATAAAACAGTTTATAAATTTGTAAATGGATACAAGTATATTGCCTTCACAAAAATTTTTTGCGATATTTCTAAACAACACAATGCAAAGTGGGTAAAATTAAAAACGGCATATATTGAAAACTCTCTACATCATAGATAATATATTTTTAAATAAGATGCAACTACTATCAATGAGTTTCCTCTGAGAATATGGCGTGATCAAACTTGAATATGAAACGTTAGGTTGACAATGTAATATTTACATTTGCTGTGTTTTTCTACTAATCTAACTGTAAAAATGATTTGAATCCCATTTGTGTGTATACTCACGCGTAGAAATTTACACAGAGAAATTCGCGAGAAAGTGACGTCAAAATTAGGCTTCAGAGACGTTGATGAAATATTAACCAAAATCAAAGTATTAAAAGAATTGAAAGCCGGGCTTTAATTGCTCGAGCATATTGTTTGAACCGAAATTAGAACATATTTATTTTTTGGGAGTTGAACTATGTTCAATCTCCCATGGTCATCACGCATTTAACATGCGCAGTAATTTGTGTTGATTATATAGAGCTGAAAGCGAGGCTACTGTGTCGGCCGATTTACTCAGATGACATTCAACAGAAAACATGCATAAACATCCGCCACAAATAGTTCATGTCAATTTCTCCTGAATTGATCTAATTTTTATAATTTGAAATGTAATGATAAAGTAATCTTATTTTGAATATTCGATTTCGTTCAAAGTATAACTAAATTATAAAGAACCTCAAAAGTTTTTCGTAAATCGTAATGGAACTCATTTTTAGTGTAGCGTCATATACTGAAAGAGATAAGAACGACAACTCGACATACTGACGGCAAGCGGTAAATCTAGTCTTCCCGACGCCCGACGGTCCCGGATTTTTAGCAGTTTCTTTTTTACCGGTGCACAGAATTTATTCAAACTGTTCATGAACATTTTCTTGGTTTTAAAATCTATTCATTAATGCATAAAAACTTTAGGAAACATGCGTATTTATTACTAAATCAGCGGTATCACCTGTCAAAAGCGGTAAATCTAGTACTCTGTTATAAATGTTAAAACCAAAAACGGACACCGATGTTTTCGTAAAATCGCGATTAAAAACAACAAAATGAAGTATATTTTATCTAATAAAAGGAAAACCTCATTTACATATATACCAGATAATTTGTAAGCATACAAACTCACATATACCACTGTTTTTATGTTTGGTCATTAAATATTTGTTTTTAACTTGGTATTGCTTTTTTTCTTCACAATATTAAAAAAGATTAAGTTCTGACGTATACTCCAAGTATAATGTTCGTGTAATTGAAATACATTTTTATTCACAGAAAAGTTTTATATAACAAACCTGTTAGCCCTTTAAAGGATGCTGTGTGAAAATCCACATTTTGTTAATATTGATATTATTCCTGCGGAACTGAAATTTTCATATCACATGGGTTAAGGTGCCAAGGAAAAATATATTACAAATTTGAAGAATGTGAGCAGTGAATTATATAAATGATCAACCGCCTCTAATATGAATATAATGGCAGTGTCCATGTTTTGCAATGGGAAACCCAAAATATGTGTAGAATGAAAAAGTAATAGGAGGTGCACAACGGCAATATGTAATAAAGATTTTATGGAAATTTCGTTCAGTGGTGTAAGAGGAGTTGCGGATAAGAGATGGGTATACCTCAAGCGTAACAAACAGATGGACGGAAATCCCGATTAATAAATACCCTCCCGCTTTTCAAGCATGGGTATTAAAAGGGACTAATGTAGGCAGGCAAGCATTATGGCCCATGTATTATTTTGCTATTCAATGTCTCTGAATGTCTTTCTCAATACTGTTGCAACTCAAACAAGAGGCCCAGGGGCCACAGCGCTCACCTGAGCACATCAGCTAGGAAAAAACACCTGAAATTTAACTTAAGTTGGGGGGGGGGCTTGAATTTTAACCTCAAAGGGATCATAATTTGAACGAACTAGAATCTACATTACCTGAGAATGATTCCATACAAATATAACTAATCCTTGCTTTGAAGTACTTGAAAAGAAGATTTAAAAAGGTTTCCCTATATATTTCTATGTAAAACTTTGGTCGGCCATTTTGGCCCCGCCCTACCCCCGGGGGTCATGACATGAACAAACTTCAATCTACACTACCTGAGGATGATTCCACATGCGTTTCATCTTTCCTGTCCCAGTGGTTCTTGAGAAGAAGATTTTTAAAGATTTTTCCTATATATTCCTATGTAAAACTTTGATCGGCCATTTTGGCCCCGCCCTACCCCCGGGGGTCATGACTTGAACAAACTTCAATCTACACTACCTGAGGATGATTCCACATGAGTTTCATCTTTCCTGTCCCAGTGGTTCTTGAGAAGAAGATTTTTAAAGATTTTTCCTATATATTCCTTTGTAAAAATTTGATCGGCCATTTTGGCCCCGCCCTACCCCCCGGGGTCATGACTTGAACATACTTGAATCTACACTACCTGAGGATGATTCCACATGAGTTTCATCTTTCCTGTCACAGTGGTTCTTGAGAAGAAGATTTTTAAAATATGCCACCAAATTTTCAGTTATTCCCAATTATCTCCCCTTGAATGAGGGCGTTGCCCTTCATTTGAACAAACTTGAATTCCCTTCCCCCAAGGATACTTTGTGGCAAGTTTGGTTGAAATTGGCCCAGCGGTTCTTGAGAAGAAGTCGAAAATGTGAAAAGTTTACAGACAGACGGACAGACAGATGGACAGACAGACAGACGGACAGACGGACGCCGCACAAAATGTGATCAGAAAAGCTCACTTGAGCCTTCGGCTCAGGTGAGCTAAAAACCTGAAACAGTTGTCTGTATTTGAAATAATAATATTGTTCACTCAACCTCCCGATCAAAGATTTTATTTTACACCATGTTCAACTCCCATGAGTGCTTTCAGTACTTTGATTATCTTTTGGCCATTGATTTTTAACCGACCCCAAGATATGTTATGATTTTACAATTTAGTAAATAATATTTCAAAGAAATTCTCGCATATTTTCTATTTAATAAACATTTTTTCCCCTCATACTTTAAAAATTCAGTCTTGGAATAGTTAAAATAATGCACATATGTATTTTATAGACATTCTTTCAGTTTCAAACAAACATACTTTTATCGCCAACTACATGTAGAAACACTAATACATATACATTGTCAAGCGATTTCACACATGTTAATTCCTAAAATTCCATTTCACTATACTATTAATTTGCTAAAAATCAAAACAGAATATAACCACTTACATAACATCGACGAAAACGATTTGAAACATAAAAATTCTTCAACAATTTTAAGGTTTCGAAAAGCCCGTGCTTTTGAAAATAGTTCGCTTCAAATATGCATTCAGCAGCGTATGTGCACAAATTGTTATATCAAGATTATCACAATAAAGCAAATATATAATTTCTCTTTCAGTTTAATTTTCAAGCAAAAATATTGATCATTGACTTATCCAACGATTGGGGTGTTCAATATTTGTTTGAATATCATCTCGCAATTGGACTATTTTGTTTATCGGAAATGTCTGCTTTGACGCTGTTTGGTTTTTTGTTTATTGTGCTATTTATAGTAAGACAGTCGATCATGATGCCTATAGCCAGGACTTTGTTTTCAGCAAAGCCCGGCTAAAAAGTGCAGCGAGAAATTCAAACATTGAGTATATTTTGGAACTGTAAATGTTAATATAAGGATTGTTTTTAAGTTTCGTGTGATTAATTTGTGTCAGTGTAAATCACACTGACTAGCACGTAGGCACATCTATCATGAAATGCAAGTGCGCTTCATGAAGTATGCCTCTGATTTACACACCAAAAACTCACACAGAAATTAAAAACACTCCTTATATAAATGTTGTTGCTGTGGTCTATATCGACAATATACAGTGGAGCCTCATTTATCCGAACGCTTTCGTTCCCAGTCAATTTGTCTGGATACGTGAAGCATCCGGATATCTGAATTACCAGTTAAACAAGACAAAATAACATTTAAAAAATTCCGTTCCGATGAAAAATCGTCCGGATACTGAAGCGTGGGATAGCTGGCGTCCGGATATCTGAAGGTCCACTGTATTCAAGAAGTGGTGTAAATCTGATGTGGATACTTTAAAATTCCAAGGAATTTTAGACAATTCGAAATCACAAGATTTTACCAAAACTTACAGCTTAAAAACGTACGATTTTTCAACTTTATACAAACCATTCCCCACGATGAATTAAGTCCAGACTTTTTGATATCATTGACAGCTGCTTTTTTAATAAAAATGGAACTCGTAAATTTATTTACCTTGTCATTGGTCATTTGCAAAGTTATTTTGTTTAAAAAAAATTCTTATTGTACATACAAGTACTAAAATAAATACAAATTGACATCAAAAAGATGATTGAGTTTCTGATTGACAATTGCTATGTTGTTTTTGGAGACAGGTCTTCCAACAATCTATTGGAATTCCCATAGGTTCCCATTGCGCCCCGTTATAAGCAGACCTATTTTTGAATTCATATGGAGCCGAATACAATGACCTTGTCAGCAAATACAATTCATCATTGAGTCAAATGATGACTGACGTTTTTCCTACTAATTATTAGTCCATTATTTATACACTGAATTGACAACGGATTTCCCCGTTATTTCTCGATAATGACAAGGAGCACACGGCGGGTGTGACCGGTTGGCAGGGGATGTTCACTCCACCATGGCACCTGATCCCACCTCTGATGTTTCGGAGGTTCGTGTTTGTACCTCTCCTATTTTAAATTGTTTTATGGATTCTTGATCTTAAATACTGTTCTCTTAATGCTTCACCAATTTTATAATGAGGGGATCCTTTTCTACGAAAGAAATGGGGAAAATTTGGCTCTTTATTCGGAAGAAAATCTTACGCTAGATTCGTTTTCCAGGAAAGGTGACTATTAGAGGAGTCTTAAATGCCCTGTTCACACGGAGAGTTAAATTCGAATTAAACGTGAGTTACTGCGAATTAGCTTTGCTTTGCGTTCACACAGAGAATTCAATGCGAATTCGTTTAATTCGAATTAATTTATTGCCCATTAAATTACTTCGCATTAACGTGTGATCGCTAAGCGAAGCTAATTCGAATTTAATTTTGACGCATGCGTAAGGCCAGAATTAAGTCACAGGGCACATGTTTGTGGTTAGATATAGGTATCTGTGCTATATTTGGTTCAAAAATCAAGGAAAAGTATATTAATCACTAAATGTATACCTGAATTTAGGTCTCACACAAGGTAATAATTCACTATATGTTACTATATAGCTTTAATTAAATTATTTAATTAACTAGACTCTCAGCAGATAATTCATGAAATAGAAAAAAAAGATTAATGCTTAGACAAAAATTTGAGATCAGAAAAAATACCCCTTATGCGGCTTTTAAGAAAGAAAATTGAGAGTAAACATACCTACCCCGAAATACACGTGGGTTTCAGATGTTGACAAACAGCCTACGCACCATCCAGGAAGTTGCATCACGCGCACCTAAAAAAGAGTTCCTTTTAATTCAGTGGCACAATTCTGCTAAAGATATGATATCCCTAGTACATGAGTCCAAAATTAAAATTGTAGACCTAAAATAAGTTGCCGAAAATGAAAAAAAGAAATGTATTTATCAATGTTGCTAATAACACGTGTTCGTGTTTATTTATATCTTTAATCTATTGGCTGTAATGCTGGTCACCTTGTCAGGTGACATTTAAATATTCATTGCACGGGTTTTAACTGACCGCTGTTAGCACAGAATATTCTAAAGCCATTCGAAGGCTCTTTTTAGTGCAGTTAACTGAATCCCCACCCACCCGCCTTTGCTTTACATGTTTTAAAAAGATTTTATATTTAAAAATCTTGTTTTATTTTGTAGAAAGGAAGACAATTAAAGAAGATTGATATGTATTTGTAATAATTTGTGTATAATAAGTAAACTGCACTATCAGAGCGCTTCACATCCTAATATACGTGTTTGTGTTTATTTCATAAATTATTTATGTTCGTTTGAGTGGCACGAATAAGAACATAAAAAGAAATTGTCTCTATGTATATAGAACTTCATTCTAAGTTCATTTTGATTGGCTTTTTCCTTGCGTAAGACCTGCCACTCAAATGGAATGACGTGATTTACAAACGACGTCATTATAGCCTTACTGAAAAGCCTTTTTGTAGAAATAAAATTTTAATTCGCATTAGTTTACTTTGCTTAATAGCTGTCGTGTTAACGCAATTAAATTCGCATAATTTTAATTTTCATTAGTTTACTTGGCGTTTATTAACTGCGATTTAACTCTTCGTGTGAACAGGGCATTACTCTTTGAGACTGGTTGTCTGGTACAAGAGAGAGAGAGAGAGAGAGAGAGAGGGAGAGAGAGATCTATTAAAGGTCTTTTAAACAGCAAAATACATAAGAACGACAGAGATCGTAAGAATTTAAATTTCTTTCGGAAGGTAGCATTGATGCATGCATGTTCTGCGCAGTATCACATACCTTCTCGTACATTCTTATTATTTGCATAAAAACGGACAAGGTGCCCTACGATGGGCAACTGGTCAATATCGACAGTACGCTTGCTAGCAATTTTCTTTGCTGCATCAAGAATAGAGTCCAAATATCTCAATTTTAAAACAGGTTATGAGTACGTTTACCGTTATGAAGGTCACACCGCCATCAAAGATCTTGGAAAGTTCATTATAAAAGCAAAGGTAAGATAGATTACTGTACTGAATCTCTATAACATAGTTAACTTGTACGTATTAAGTCCTTGTTAATTCAATTAACACTAAGAATTAACTTAAATTAGTTATGTCCAATTATTTCACGTAACTGCTAACTATCTTAAGATATTTCTTTGAAAGTACATGTAACACTTTTTATGATATATGGAAATAACGATCAGTTTTGAAGTTGATACGTCCATTTAGGACCAGAGGGGAAGTGTGAATGTGTGTGTGAATGTGACTAAAAATCATATTATGTAACTTGACATGTCACTGTTTGAAATAAAAAAAAAAAAAAAAAAAAAAAAAAAAAAGGACAAGAGAAAACTCGGACCTTCAAACATCAAAGGTGAGATCAGGTGTCGTGGAGGAGAGCATTGTTCCTCGTCATGATTGGAAAAATGAGAAATCAGTGTTTAAATAATGGCCTATCATTTAGTCAGTCAGCCTTTGACTTATGGATGGATTCTTAAAATATCCAAAGTATTTATGTCTTATATATTTAGATGCAAAGAATTTCAAAGATAATACTTATCTTTGCTCATCACAACTTAAATAGATATGGGAAACTTAAATGAAAATCTGGCGGTGATTATCAACGTGTGAAAATGTCGCTTTTTTCTGCTTCTGTAATTACTATAGCAAAACGACTTAGGTTAAATTTCTTTTAACACAATCAAAAACTTCAGGTATTTTCAAAATGTAAGAAAAATCTATCATAAAAGAATAAAGTTTCAAATTTTATCAAGCAATTTATATGATTTTTCAAAACAAAAATCTACAATTATATAAGCTTTCAGCTGCAGATCCGTAGCGTTATGGTTTTATATATTTGTCTTTGACCATAACGACTAATGGGGTTTATTTGTTTTTGCTTTCAAGGAATTTTTATAGTGCCCCATACTGAAAAAAATTTTGGCTTGCTCCCCTTCCTTAAATTGCTACCTAAGGGCCTGAAAAACACATACTATTGTAGATTCGTTCAAGTTTTTCACTTTTTATACGTTAATTAGTTGAATATATAACAAACATTGATCGATCTGAAAAAACTACATGTACTAACAAAACATATCTACGAACATAAACAAGGACACCCAGAAATTCCAGAAGTTGAATCTGGTAATTAAGAGGAATCTACAATCACCCCCTGTTCCCTGACTTAAACTTACTACAATTAACTATGGTTATTAAACGTTTCATGAAAGCTGCTGTAAAACTCTCTAAGAATATCAAAGAAATAGTCACTGAAATATGTGAAATTAACAGCAACCAATGTCTGGTTTATAGATACATGTCTTGAGTAGGTAGATTTCGATGCACAAAAATGATATCCTGGGCTTATGTTTTTTAGATCGATCAATGTTTGTTATATACATTGTATTCACCTAATTAACATATAAAAAGTGAATAAATTGAACGCATCTACAATAGCGTTTGTTTTCAGGCCCTTAGGTAGCAATTTAAGGAAGGGGAGCACAGCCAAACTTTTTTTTTCAGTATGGGGCACTATAAACTACTAAAAAGTCCTTGAAAGCAAAAACAAATAAACCCCATCAGTCGTTTTTATTGAGGGGGAACAAGCGTTCTCTAGCTCAGTTTTCTTTCGTATTCTGCATGTATCTACATGTATCGGCAAAAACATTTGGAGGCACCCCGCCCCCTCGGTTCCTACAGCCATGAGTTCTTAAAGTCCAGGCTTTTTGATATCATTGACAGCTGCTTTTTCAATAAAAATGGAACTCGTAAATTTTCTTACCAAGTCATTGGTCGTTTGCAAAATTATTTTGTTAAAACACATTGTGATTGCACATACAATTACTCTGAAGTTGACATCAAAGAGATGCTTGAATTTCTGATTGACAAAATCTATATGGTTTTTGGAGACCCGGTTTTCCAACAATCTATTGGAATTCCCATGGGTACCAATTGCGCTCCGTTGTTAGCAGACCTATTTTTATATCCATATGAAGCAGACTTTGTGCAAAATCTTATGCGTGAGAAGAAGAAAACACTTGCTGTGGCCTTCAACCCGACATTTAGATATATCAACGACGTATTGTCAATTAATAATGATAATTTCCATTCCTACATCGATACAATATATCCTGGTGAGCTTGAGATAAAAGATACCACAGAGTCTGACACATTTGTTTCTTACCTGGATACTTTACTTGAAAAGTCGTTAATGGTAATAACAACCAATCTATATGATAAACGTGATGACTTACACTTTTCTATCGTCAACCTCCCTTACTTAGGCAGCAATATACCTCCATCACCTGCATACGGTGTGTATATATTCTATGTATATTCTAAACGCAAGAGCATGCTCAACGTATGAACAATTTCTAAAACGAGGTAAATTATTGACAAGCAAGTTAATGAAACTAGAATACTAACAGTCTCCTTAAAAGTCATGGTTGATACAATGACCTTTCAGCAAATGCAATTTATCATTGAGACAAATGCAGTCTGACGTTTTTCATATTTATTGTTAGTCCATTATTTATACACTGAATTGACGACGGATTTTTCCGTTATTTCCCGATCATGACAAGGAGCACACGGCGGGTGTGACCGGTCAGCAGGGGATGCTCATTCCTCCATGGCCCTTGATCCAATCTCTGATGTTTCGGAGGTCCATGTTTGCTCTGCTCCTATTTTGTATTGTTTTATTGACTTTGTTTTCTAAAAAAGAAATAAAATAACATCTATTAAGCTTTCCAAAAAAAGGCACTCGTTATATTTATATTTTAAAGAAAGACTGACAGATTTGATTTCCCATGTTCTCTTCTCATGCTGACGTACTATGTCTGTTATTTGTCGTTAGCTAGCCTCATTCTATAGATTGGTCGCATGTAGAACATACTCTTGCCTATTGAATCATCTTGGAGACAAAAACTCGACATGCAGGTGATAATGGTGTATTGCCACACAAACAAGATAAGTTGTTGATTAAAAAAAAAAATGGAATTTCTTATTCCCCTGAGCAGGTGTTAGTCCAAATTTTACTACATAAATGACGATAGAAAAGTTGAAGTTATCTCGATTATCATACAACTGTATTGTTAGTTGGTCCTTCTCATTTAAAGTAAGTAAAACATCCCAGTATGAATCAAATGTGGGAGACTCTGTAGTGTCTTTTATTTTAAGTTCATTGGAATGTATCGAATCGACATATGAATGAAAGTAACTATTGTTAATTGATATTGCATTGTCGATATATCAAAACATAGATTTAAGGTCACAGCAAGTGTTTTCTTCTTCTCATGTAGAAGTTTTTTTTTTAAATAAATCCTACTTCACAGATATATGAAAAAATGTTAGTAAATAAAGGAGCACAATCGATATCGGTTTGATAGAAGACATAGTCTTCGTAGACTACTTTACTTGGTATATTTCATTTATTCATTGCATGTAAGGTTAATGTTTATCGTTGATGTTGTTAACCAGTATGCTAACGTTTCTATCCGTTAAATTCTGTCGGCACTCATCACATCTGAACCATGTAGTTAATATTCTGCATCTATGGCACAACTACTTAATTAAAAGAGGTGTACGTATTTATTGTGTCATGTACATTTAATGTACAGTGATCAAATAAAAACATAGTTTTAAGACTCAGATGAGATTTTGATTAGTATTTAAAACTCACACTGAATTATTTAGTAGAATTTTTTGCATAAAATTGATTTACAATGTACATACATATGTACGTTCTATATAATGTACGTATATACTTATAAACTTATCATTTCTTTTTTTCGCGTAGACCCTAATATCAGAAAAATGTAATTAAAAACAAGTGTTCCTGTTATCACCTTTGCACCATGCAGAGTCGAGAGAGCTATCAATGACGTTGATTTTCGCATCTGAGTGTCAATTAATATCAAGCTAAAAGCATTCAAGGACTGTCTACACTTTGTATTGTACTCTATACTTCTAATGTGGGTAAAAATATGATGTAAATAATTCGCAATGAAAGGCAGTTTGCGACTGTACGTACATATAGCGCATGTGATGACTGTGTTTAAACGAATTCCCTCGAGTAGGAAAACTAATTTCTCAAAATATTTTGCTTTAAAATTATGTGTACAGTGCGCAAGATATGGAGATAAAAGCAAAAACCTTAAATATACTGTCTTAGCAATGGACAGGAATAGCGCCGGGGAAATTGTGAGCAAATAGTATAAAACAATGTTGTATACCTTCATGAAAATTTATTAAAACTTGAGATAAAGAACTATATGCGGTATATTGCATATGTTTGCCCCCACAAAAGTTAAATTTTGAAAACTTCCTGAAATGTGCTGAATTCAATTAATTGTACGAGAAATATAAATTAACAGAAAATATTACAGTTCCAAAGCAGTGTATTCACAATTTTTGTTTTTATGACGTCACAAACTAGTCTGATTTTATATCCTTTTTCAGAAAGAGGACAAAATGGACAAAATTTCAACAATTTTAGCTTTAAAAGTTATAGAGCGCATGTGTGTTCAGAAACAATATAGACATATTTCATTAATATTATCATTCTACACATTATATCAAAATATTTATCCTGAACACACATGCGCTCGGTGACTTTTATTTAAAATATCGACGAAATATGTACATTTTTCCGTAAAATTCATAAAAAACTGAAATTTACGTCATATTTGTGACGTCATTACGTACATATGACGACATTACTTATGAAATTATTCAGTGCTTTGAAGTAAGCATATACTCCCCTGTTTAAGGACTTTATCAAATATTACTCCATCAAAGTTTGATTGGGGGGGAGGGGGGGGGGGGCA
>PRKT01000988.1:30349-52544 GCA_003671525.1 Saccostrea glomerata
GGGGGGGGGGGGACTCTACTTATATACTGAAAATTAATAAGTTGTTTGAAATCTGGTCCTTTGTATTTATAAAACATTTATTTACTTTTTCATAGGCAGTTTTAAAGGTGCCTTTTAAAAATTTGTGCAACCTAGGGTCAGAGGTTTATGTCAGAGTGTTAGGGGCACTACTGATTATTGGAGGTCCGTGTTTGCTCTGCTCCAATTTATACAGTTTAAGGGACTTTTAAGCTTGATATTCTTTGTTATCTCCATATATTTCATTGACGATAAAAAGGTTGAAGTCTTCACGTTTATCATAAAGTTTTGTTTTAAATTTACCATTAATATCTTCTTCCAGCAAAATATCAAACTATCAGATGTGTCAGACTCACTTTCACATGTTCCTTTTATTACAAGTTTACTGGGATATATGAGTCGACATATGAATGGAAGTAACGTTTGTTAATTGTTTGTACGTGTACACATTTATATATTTCGTCAATACACTGTATATCTAAATGTCAAGTTGAAGCCACATAAAATGTTTTAAATTTCTTTTCCCAAATTTAATTAAATTCTGCTTCATGCGATTACAAAATACATACGTAGGTCTGCACATAAAGGATTGCAGTTACGTCATTCCGACAGATTTTTTGATCTCCAAAAGCTACATGAATCTTCCAATCAAAAGTGCGAGCATCTTTTAATTATATTACAACTTCAGTGTACTTGTGTGAAAATCATGTGCGAGTCTTTCAGAGTCTTCGGAGTTCCGATAGTTTCTTACTGCGCCCTATTATTTCAGAGTTATTTTCATACTCATATGAAGCAGAATTCATTCAAGTATAATTGTATAAACAGTTTCTGAACGAGGCAAGAAACACGTCTTACTTAAAGTCAACATTTTGAAAAATTCTTAGGTCGATACAGTGACTTTGTCGGCAAATACCATAGGGTCTTGCACTGAAACATAAAATAATTATGTTGACTGATTTTTTTCACACAAATTATAAGACAGTGATTTATTTTAACGGTGATTTGTCCACGGATTGTCCGTCTGATCCTGATTGGGAGCTAATGGTGAGTGTGTTGGGTCAACAAAGGATGCTCACCATTCCATGGAGCCAAATTCCACCTCTGATGTTTTTAGATGTGTTTGCTCTGCTTCCTATATTTATTGTTTCTCTGGACATTTTAGCTTGATTACTGTAAGTAATCCTTCTGTTTGATTTTACAGGTCAGCTACACCAACATCCAAACATTGAATGGTGGACAGGAGCTATTATTGAAGGTTTATACCGTAAATGTTGCCCCGGAGGAGAATCCAAGTAAGATTTAATATATGGTTTGATTACGCATTTAATTATATCTAATGTGCTTAAAGGATATAATGTACTAGAAATAAAGGATAGTCTTGCATCACAGTGACGTTATCAGGAGGGGGTCTGGATCTGCCCCCTTATTCCAAACATTACTTTTTACTACTGAAAATGTTCGTTGAAAGCCTGACCCACCCACATCCCCTTTCCAATGTTGCAGTATAATGAAATCGGGTAATGTGGTAAATTGGTATCCAGAAAAGTTGACCCTCCTCCAAAGAAACTAGAGGTACTGTGAGCAATGAGCTCACTAAATGATACCCCCCGCCTCCCATATGGTTATAACTGATGACAAAGTCCATGATTTGCCATGGCCGGGAAACCCAAAATATGTGTCAGATCAAAAAGTAAAATAGGAGGTGCACAATGGCAATATATAATAAAGATTCTGTGAAAGTCTCATTAAATTTCACTCAGTGGTATAAGAGGAGTTGCGGATAAGAGATAGGTACCCTAAAGCGTAACAGACGGACGGACGGACGTACAGACGGACGGACGGACGGACGGAATTAACGATTACTATATACCCTCCCGCTTTTCAAGCGGGGGGTATAATAAGATTTGAGAAATTTGGAATTTTGACTTTTTTATTTTTGCTATTAAAAGTTAATTTTTATCTTTATAAGTAGGGAGGGGGGGGGGGGGTCGCAACCAAGCAGTCCCTTTTCGTCGGGCTCTGAAAGGCAGTCGCCAAAAGAATATAGACATCATTATACCCCCCGCTTGAAAAGCGGGAGGGTATATAGTAATCGTTAATTCCGTCCGTCCGTCCGTCCGTCCGTCTGTTACGCTTTGGGGTACCCATCTCTTATCCGCAACTCCTCTCATACCACTGAATGAAATTTGATGAAACTTTCACAGAATCTTTATTACATATTGCCATTGTGCACCTCCTATTTTACTTTTTGATCCGACAGATATTTTGGGTTGCCCGGCCACAGGAAAAGATGGACTTTTTCACCAGTTATAACCATATGGGAGGCGGGGGGTATCATTTAGTGAGCTCATCGCTCACAGTACCTCTAGTTTATTTGATGGATTTTGTATGATTAGTGGTTACTACATGGCTTATCATATTAATCTAAATAATATCTATTTAATTTAGATTAATATCCAGGCCAAATTTAACCAAAACCTTAACTTATTTTGTTTGTCTCTTTTATTCATTTAATTGCATTATATTTCTTTTTTTTCAGATGTAAAGGGTATTGACAATGACTTTTCAAAATGGTAAGTATATTTTGGTTGCCCTTGGAATATTGTGTCACATACTCGATTTGACTTATTGAAACTCTACCATAGTACCAGAATCACGTCTTTTTTCATAATATCTGAAATACATACAATGTACCTTATCTTTCGGAGCTTCTCCCAATCTTTTACCATTGAATAAATCTTTAATACAACAATATATAATGACAAAACTTACGGAGGTTTAAGGACATATGATACAAACAAAAATTGGATGCCTGGATTGGTATATTTTTAACCCAATTTCATTGCAAATGATGCAAATAATAAATTTCTAAAATATAAAGAAATTGTAAAACGTGACGTTCAAATTCTACCCTTCTGAAACAATCCTTATTGTTCTATACAAATATTTTTCACTTCAAATTTCATGTTTGTGTAACTTTCAATAAAAATTATGATTAAAAAAAACCTATTCATTTTATTCATTAAAACATGATCCAAAGTGTTATTTTTAAAATTTTTGACAAAAGTTTGCATCATCTGTCCTGAAATGGCACCCCTTTGTAAAGGGATGCATATTTGTAATTTTTGTCCCCGCTTAAAGCGAGGGACATTAAATCTAATTAGTCTGTCCATATCTTCCAGTTTATCTGTCTGTCACAAAAACTTTAACATTGGTCAAAACTTTTGATTGAGAAGAGATAAGCTTGAATTATATATGGCTTTCGTAAGTTACACATGTACATGTGTTTTACCTGTTACAAGACTTTTTCTATTGAACCCCTGGACCTTGAAGATTGACCAGCTTTTCAAAAATTTATATATAACTTTACATTGGCCATAACTTTTGAAAGAGAAGAGTTAGGGCTTTCATAAAACACATATGTTTTACATGTGACAAGGCCTTTCTAAATACAAGTTAATGAAGTTATATTTTTTTTTACCCCTGGACCTTGACCTTGAAGTTTGACCTACTCTTCAAAAACTTAAACCTTGGTCATAACTTTTGAATGAGAAGTGATGTATAGTTTTCCTTTTACACCTGTGTTTCACCTGTTACAAGACCTTTCTAAATACACTAAAAAAATTTACCCCTGGACCTTGAAGTTTGACCAACGATGAACTTTTCAAAAATTTATGCATCACTTTGAATTTGCCTTAACTTTTGAAACAGAAGACTTACTATATAATAGGGCTTTAATTCATTTTACACATGATATTACTTGTGACAAGACCTTTCTAGATGCACCGCATGCTTTTGTCCCAGTTTGACCTAGTTTTTATAAATTTATAAGAGAAGAGAAAGGGCTGTCAAAATTGGCATTTGCATTGCCCGTAACAAAATATTTATGAGCATGCTTTATTATTTTTTTTTTACCCCTTGACCTTAACAGCTGCGTAATGCTTTACCTAATTTAAATAAAAAAAAATACTTTGGTGATTACTTTTGCGTGACATATGATAAGACTTGCATATTTGACATAATATGCCATAAATAATTTCATTCCACCCACTAAAACACAAAACGCGCAGGACCAAAATTCTTTGAATTTGCTTGTCTATCGTTTGCTGCCAGCTGCTGGTAAAATGGAGAGCAGAATCCAGGATTCTTCAGTGACACTAAAATTCAAGAATACTAAGAAACTCCCAAATTTCTTTTAGTAAATTTGAAATAACTATTTTTTCAAATTTGAAAAATATTTTTGGTATCCATCATTGAATTAGTATCGGGATCGTAATTCACTTTAATCGAAATAACTGTCGTTTGGTGGGAAACCTCTGAGTCTCAAGTTGAGTTAAAAATAAAAGGAAAGAGTCAGATGGGGGATTAGAAATAACAATATATGTCGGGGAAAAGGAGAGAAGGTAAATTATTTTCAAATAGTTTAGTTATTGGCTCCATCTTGCTTTGCAGAAAATGGTGGATATGGCTTACTGATACGTAAAGTAACGGAGTGTCGATGATTCAATTTCTCAAAAATAAATTCAAACATAAATGTTGAAATTAGCTAAACTAAGTATATTGTGACTTTATTTGATTTTTGTTGAATAAATTGACTGTTTCATGATCACTAAGGTACTACTCTTTTGCAGGGCAAAGTGATATATTTTGGTGAAATACAACCAGAGGCATAGGCCTAAATTATAGGCGCTTGGTTTCAGGATGGTGTATTTTGTGTATTATGTGTTTTCTTAGGTGTGTCCATCTTGAAAATCAGGGGGTACCTGTGTTCATACTTAATTTTCATCTATATCTACATTTTTCCTACCGGTGTCGGGTGAGATCTAGCTTCAAAATTGATTGAATGACTACTCCCTATCATCTGTTGAGCCACATATGCCATTTTAAATATGTAGGCCTAGTGAACCAAAACGTCCTCGATTCTTGCACCTGTTTATCAAAAGCAACGGAAGTGCGATTTTTAACGATGAAAATTGTAGAGTAGTCCCAAGAGAACAAGTTTGGCATGGTTTCTGACCTGTTTACATATGCAGTCATCATCTTTGCCAGACTTTTAAGTAATTATTTGTTGAATTTTTGAAAGGTTTTCCTTTGTGATATCAACACGAGGGATAGTGGACCATGTGTATCATCCAAAGGGAGAAGAAGAAGAAGTGGTGGCCATCAAGAAAAGTCTTGCATCTATATTTGCATCCAAACTCCATGAAGCAGGAGAGGTAATTTGTAGCGCCGACCGAGCGGCCGTATTTACATTTTGTCCTCATGAGCAGTCTTTAATTTCTCTATTTTGGTAGCGTTAAACTCTCCTCATATCTTGAAATGAGACTCAAGTTCATCTATTCTACAGTTTATTCACACATCTCACAAATATATACACAATCACAAATATCAAACACAAAATAAATCCAAGTAATAAATACAAATAATGTCCAAGAATATAGTAACATGAGCGAAGTTGATAATCCAAAAAATGATCGTACTGAATGGCAATGCTTATAATGAGTTCGAATGTATGAATGTATGTAATGCAGTTTTAGCGCGGTATTTATACTATAGATCCGCTCCTAACAATAAGGAGCTCATATTTTGAATCCCTAAGATTAGGAGTCAATGTATCAATTACATAGATTAATATGGCAATCAGCAGGCGGTACATAACACAAACATGTGGGGTAATTAAGATACACATTAAGCTGTTAGAGATAAAGATAAAGATATACAAAGTGTGAACATAACTGACATCAATTTATGTGAAATAACTAAGATAACATATTTAAAACCGCTACAAATTTCATAGATATATTGTAAACCAACTTTTATTCATGTGTGAAAAATATTTGCAAGTTTCGTGACATACTTCAACTCATGTATATTAATTATCCTGAAGCTTTTTTTTAGTTGTGTAAGTAGAGGATGGTTCCTCAGTCGCAAAAATTAATCATCGCTGATTGATTCCAAACTGAAGAATCATAAATGAAAGATGATGCAAATGATAGTTTTTTACAGTACCCTGGAGGGCATTTTATTTTATCTTTCCAAATTTATTTCATTAATATATATTTTACTACAACCATTGTAACATTAATTTGTGGAAAAAACATTTTTTTCTAGGACAAAGTCAAATTTCATAGTAGGAAAATAGAAGATTTTTCCTCTTACATTCTTGTACAAGTTGAGAAAATGTAAAAATTTAGAAAAAGTCTCAAACTTTTTTAGAATAATGCTAATATATATATCACGTTATTGGAATGTCAGACTGCTCGGCCCAACAACTCCTCGGCCCATTGACACATCGGCTCCGACGGCTTGGCCCAAATTTGAAGACAACTCGGCTCACATGAAAGACACCTCGGCCCAAACAGAAATATATTATTTTAATTAAATATTTTTATTATTTATGCTATTATATATCTATGAAATGAAAAAGAAAATTAATTTGATACATAAACAATCTTCCAAGATGGCAAATTGAAGGTAATTTAAAGAAAGACAACCCATTTGTAACTAGATTAATTAAGTGCTAACCATTAAACAAACAAGAAGACGCGGTGCATCCTTTAGAGTCTCAAGCGCTTGTCATTTGGGGTGGTGACTATGAGGAGTTAATTACGTTAACTTCATCGTTGATATTTTTTTGAACTGATTTGAAAAAAATTATTGTTTTAAAATTAAACAGTAAAATATATATATCAAAAATAAACAAATCAAGACATATTTTGTGGACCAGGTCATAAATTTCTGTGTAGACATATTGGTTTACACTTAATTATTAGTAATTCAACTGTACTATTCACTGCAGTAAACCAATTTAGTCAGTCAGTCGGGAGAGGGCAACCAAACATTTTTTGAAGATGGCTAATAAATATATTAATGTATACTGTTGCATAGTAATAAGCAACAAAGTACGTCAATAAATAAATAGACCTGTTACCTCCCAACCAACGGATTGTAATTCGATGTTTTTCGAAAATACTGAAATTACAATGAAGCGCATTGAAGTGGTAAAATTTTCTATTTGGACGAAATGTTCTGAGTCATGTTTTGAACGTCAATTATAACATAGCGACACGCCATTTCTTTAGAAACGAGAAAGGAATGTTCGTCGTAATGTTTTAGGACACTACACTGTCCGCGACAAGCAACATGAGTTGCACTGAAATGAAGATTTTTAAATAAGAAAGAGCTATGTATAGAGTTTCCGCTTATGTAAAACACGCATTGCAACGAATTTGTACATAATTTATATGATTTTATCATGTTTATTGGAGTTAGCATAGCACATGTATCAGTCGAACACGTGCTTATGTAGACCGTCAATTTCATTGGCTATTATATTTATGAAATACCTGTTCTACAGGTATTCGATTGAATAATTTGACCGATTTTTCTTTTCTAAAGAAATGTGCGTGTCTAAAGATAGCTCAAAACGTTCTATCCAAGCAGAAAATTTTACCACTTCAATGCGCTTCATTGTATCTGCCTCTGTTTATTGTATATTTATAGTAAACGTATA
Source organism: Saccostrea glomerata (assembly GCA_003671525.1). NCBI lineage: Eukaryota > Metazoa > Mollusca > Bivalvia > Ostreida > Ostreidae > Saccostrea > Saccostrea glomerata. Next base: position 37,881 of record PRKT01000988.1, read on the forward strand.
GTGATTAATTATACATACATTAACATTACCAAAGAAAATACAGAAATTAAAAAATAAAACAATTTAAACAAATTCAATTAATTTTATTCCTTGGGCCGAGCTGTCTTCGGTATGGGCCGAGGTGTCAATGATTTTGAGCCGACCTGTCAGGGCCAAGGTGTTAACCAGCACGGGCCGAGGTGTCATTGAGCCGAGAAGTCTGTCTACCCATTATTGTCATGCATGATTGAGTAGTGTATCTGTATTTCAGATTCCTGGCAGGAGAAGCAGTGGTGTTTTTACTTACCATGTTTCAGAGAATGGAAGTGAAGGTAGTCTATTTTTAGGTCACATGAGTCTACTCAGGTGACATATTGCTATCCTTTTTGTCTGTCTTCATCTGTCCCATGTTTAAAAACCTAGTTCTTTTTTCTTGGACACCAAGCAGTCAAACTGTTAATTGGCATAATTGTAATAAGCATTGAATCCTCTACCAAAATTGTGAATTTCATGGCACCTGGGTCGGGGTTCTGGTTTTGGGGCAGGGCTCTATTCATTATACAGTGAAAATGCATTAATTCTTTGAAAATATTCTCTGCGTCTGCGTTTTTATCAAACTTACTGCACACATAGTTGAATTAAAAATATTTTATTGTTTAAATAATATACAAATGGTTTGAACAGAAGTTCTAACAACTTAATATGAGGTAATCACCATAAATGACTACAAATGTCAATGTCTGTACAGCAAAACTCGTTTAGTACAAACACGGATATATGTATTCATGGATATATATGTAGCGAAGTTATCTTGGATCCCCAGCTATATAAATTTAACAAATTCTTTATATGGATATAGTGAATTACGGATATAGCAAAGTAATTTCATAGATCCCAGTGAGTTTGTTATAACCAAGTTTTACTGTACGTAGAGAAAACAACATTGATATATTCAAACAGGTTAAACATACATTCTTTACATAATAAGTATATAACTATCTAGAGTTTAAGTGTTAAGCTGTAATAATTACCGTATAATCCCTATTTACCGCCCCTTGCGCTTAGAAAATTGCAAAAAGGGGGCAGTTATTTTGGTATTCTCTTTATAATATTTAATGTCATATTTTAACTTTAAATGATCTGAAAAAAAATAAATAAAGGAACCACTAAAACAATGTCTAACTTTACTGAAAGTGAAGATGATTGAGTTAAATTATTCATTTTCCACTGAGAAATTGAATAATAGACAAGTTTCATTTTCACTTTCTTCAATTTTTGATACAATTCTAGTTGATTTTAATCACTGTACAGGGGGCCCTATTTCCTCACAACTGAAAAAGACCTAAGGGGGTGCTTATAGGGGCAGGGGCGGTTAATAGGGATTATACAGTAATTGAATCTACCAGAATCACTTAAAATTTTTCGTACAGATTGAAAAATATATTCATTGATTGTTAAATAACTTTGATTTTCCTCGAATAGGGGAGCACAATGCTACATACACAGTGTCTTCAATTAAAGATGGTTTGGAATTTAAAAAGACAAGACTCAGCCATCCTGTGAAAAATGCAAAGGCTTCATATAAAAAGGTAAAAATATACCTCTTATAATGGTAGATGGTAGATTGAACTTTTGAAGGAAATTCAGTTTTACCCTGACAGAATCAAAGTTTCACAAAATCAGCTCACATGGAATAATTGTATGCATTTAATTCTTATACTTTTATTTGAATTTAGAATGGGAATAACTATCTTCTAATTTGGTATTTGCGACCGTTAATGCTGATTTAACGGTCGCAAACTGAGTTTTATCGGTGACGCGCAAGTGGAGCTGGTAAAATCGATGTTTGCGACCGTTAAATCAGCATTAACGGTCGCAAATACCAAATTAGAAGATCAGTTATTCCCATTTTAATGCAATACATGCATTTTGTTTGTTGTTTACATCTTATTTTGTTGAATTTTGTTACATGAAATACATCACGGAGCATTGTGTTTTTGCGTTGCTCTATTATGACGTCACAATGAAAAAGCTTTCACGCTCATTAATGCTCATTTAACTGCTTCAAACATCAGTGCATTAACCAATCAAAACGTGTTTTACAAAACAATTGCATTAGAATGTCATGTTAACTATAATTACTAATGAAATCTGGGATAGACATTCTTGTCCTATGGACATATTTCTATTTTCAAATTGAAGTTTTACAAATGAAGTGAATATGCTTTTATCTATTTCTAAAAATTTTAGACAATGCGCTACCATGACTATCTTGGAACAATTCATAGTGTCCTGATTGAGGAAGACTTTACATCTCCAAAGACACCTCCAGGGTATGTTTGTATGGAGAGGGAAAGAAAAAATAGATGCCTGCTCACATTGACTTGGGTTACTGTATAGACATACATTTTTTTTTCTTGTTGGAGAAATTAAAACTATGTACACAGTTTAAAAAAATTTCATGGAAGTTTGTCACAGAATGTCTAAAGAACATGAAAGACTTAAAAAAAACAATCTGTTATAAAAATTATCTGCTACACATTGAACAAATATTGTGATTTTGCATAATTATTTAAGAAATAAACAACGTTATTTAGTGAACATGGCGTTATGAATAGCAATTGCTCTGCTGGCATATTCCATGATGCGCGCTAGCGCATCATGGAAAATATGCCAGCAGAGCTATTGCTATTCATTACGCCATGTTCACTAAATAATCGTTGTTTATTACTTATATTTGCATTCTTTGATGTTGTCAAGAATATCAGAGAAAATCCTGACTTACATAAGGACGCAGCTTCTTCTGTCTTCAGTAAAGAAAACCATACGGCTTTAAAATCAGTACACCTGATCAATACTCCTATTCTCTAATAAATCACAGTTTATAAAGTATTTCCCTCTCAAACACAGTTATCTGGATGAAGCAGCGCCGTCATCACATTCTCTTAATTTTTGTTTTGATGCAGTCGTGACGTCATCGATCAACGTTATTGAAATCATCTGGCAAAAATCAATAATTTAACACTATGGTAAAAATGAGAATGCTTTTCTAATGATTATTACTCCAGTATGCTTTTCTGTGATTTTTTGGGGTACTTTTTCCATTTATTTTTTCTTGAAATAGATATAGATCTACTAGTTAAAGAAATTTTCTCTTTCTGAACCCAAGTGTGAAGAGTTATCGTTCTTTGTACAAGTATGCATCATACGAAAAAATAAAAATTTGGAGTTCTATTCAATTTTTAAAAAGTTTCATATTACAATTAAATACATTGACCAAAATTAAATTTTTAAACATATAAACAGCAATTTTAAATTGTTCTGAATTCCTTTTTTTCCAAAAAATATTATTAAAAACTTATATTTAGTCCTTTTACGAAACATTTCATATATATACTTCTCACCACTGTGTATAAGTGTAGTAGAGCTTGTTCTACACAAGTGAGATAGGGCAACTGCACTTATAGCAGAAGCAGTTGCGTCTATAGTCCTATGAACGCAGTTGATGGCTACATGTTCATAGTGGGAGAGAGCAGTGGATATGCAAATATAACCTTATAGATATTACTAGTAAATTACTGGTAGAATTTTAGTTGTATAAGGTTGAATGACAGGAAGAACGAGAGCATTATTTGAAGTTTTTTTCTTTCATGCATTTTAGGTTTGATCCTCTATATGGCATGAGAAAAGTTAAAGCTGTAAATGAATTTAGTACAACAGGTAATTTTGTCTGTTAATTGATTTTAATATTGATTTTATAATACATGTACATGTTAAAGAGACAGTTTATGCATTGCTGTTTTTTTTTATAGGACAAACATATTTATTGTGATTATCATGCAATTTAATCAATGAAATTTGCAGTATTAATGCTGACTGTAATTTTGTATTGTAGAATACCCTGAGATGACCTACACAAGTCAAGGACATATGAGTTTCCTTACAAGACATGTGGACAAAGGAGAGTGGATTAAGCCTAGCAAACAACTCCTGAAATCTCCAATACATCTTGGCTCTGTAAGCAATGTTTTTATTCTGAAATGAAAGTTTATAGATGGAATATAAACAAAAAATTATTGGAAGGTGATCAATGTTTGGTTAAGATTATAAATGACAAATTGGAATATTTTGTCAGAAAATAAAAACCAATCCTAAACAGAGATCTTTTTTCAATTAAAATGTTTAGACAGATATCATGTTTACCTCAGTATATTTACTCTGCACGGGCTTAAAATGAAATAAAAAGTCAATTTATGTATTTATCAGAAATGTATACCGTTTGTTATTTGGTTCAATTGTTGCTATAATAAAACTTTTATACCCAAATTGACATGTAATTAAGATATTTAAAGGTTAAAAAAAAATGTCATATCTAGACAATTTCTTCATGCCTTTATTACCAATTAGTAGTTACTGCAGTTATTAAATTGTAGGTAAAACACAACCCAAAACATCTTAATGTGACAGAATGCAGGAGACACATAATTTCAAACTTGACTTGTATGGAAAATCAGCCAGAACAAGGTTTGTTAACTGTGTAGTGATGTTGAATGAGCAAATTTAAAAAAAAAAAAGAATTCTATATTCAACATATATAAAATCTCTCAAAAATCAATTTATCTCAAATTTAGGATCTCCAGTATCTGGGTTATGTTTCCGTAACATTGTGAATCAACTCTTGGGGTTACCAGAGGAAGAAATTGTGAACATAGCTGATTTTTACTTCAATGTTTTGAAGCCAACGTAAGTTTTTTTGTTTAAAATTGGGTTGATACATATTGGAATTGAAAGTATTATTGTTGATATCGATTTCAAGTAATCCACAGTCAGACAATCTTATGGATTATTTTTTTTACTTCATTTTTATTTACTAATTAAAAGATGATTCTAAATCTCCAGAGTTTTTAAATATCGGAGAGCTATAGAGAATATGGTCGATGCTTTTGGAGCTATGAACACAGAATTGTCTGAGAGACTACTGGTGGAGAAAGTTTTACTTAGTCGTACCCCTGATCACACCCTTGTCAAAAAGATTCTTACACATGTTGCAGTCAATGACAAAGCTCCATCTGAGGTAAATTTAAAAAAAACAAAAGAAAATTAAGCCAGTTATTCCATGCACCCAATGAAACTGCACATGACACCTTTTTATTTTTATTTAGCTACAAACTGAAATTTAAAAAAAAAAAGAAAGAAAAAAAAAATGGATTCAAATTATAATTTTTTAAATTTAATGTTCTCTTATCCAATTGTTTGAGAGATAACTCATATTGTAATTCCGTTGTAACTTTTAAGAAAAATAAAATTGTGACATTAAAAGTTCATTGCTGTCAAATTTTGTCCTGCAAGGTACATGTTTGCTGAAATCGTGTGCATTTCAATTACCCGGGGTATTAGATTTACAATGCAGATTTTATATGTGTTGATAGAGGGATGAAGAAACTTAGCTGAATTAATTCAACAGATACAACATTATATTTATAATGATTCGAAAATTTGCTCCTCGTGGCTTAATAAAAGCTACAGATGTGTTGTGGAAGTAACATGTGACCTACATTTTCAAAGTTGTAAGCCCATCTTATTGCTACTGATATATCAGTTATGCCACAAATAATAGAAATGATTTTTTTTCTTGTACATGTATACAGTTTATGCTGAAAACAATTGAAGATGCTGTCATGCACAAAGAGAAGTTTTCTTCAGCCTTTTACATTAATGATACACACAGTCGATGCATGTTGGCCCTAGGAGCTGTAAGCCATAAACTCTTTAAGGAAGGGCAAGTAGAGAGAGCAAGACAAATAATGAATTGGGTTCACTCAGCTCTTGGAGTGCATGGTAAGGCTTAATTAAATTTAGTAATCATATAAGAGGGTTGTCCAAGAAATAAAATGCAAGCAGGTAGACTGGCAGAATTACACAAAAAAGGTTCTCACAAATAAATGATTTTCAAAAAGTAAAAAAAAATTTGAATAATTTTGTTCAGGTAATTTTTAGCTCTTCTGAGCCAAAGGCTCAAAGAGCTAATGCTATGGCCATTTGTGCGGTGTGCGTAAACTTTTTAGAATATGGGCCATAACTCAAGAACCCCTTGGCCAATTAGTACCAAATTTGTCACAGGGTATCCTTGGCCCAAGGGCTACCATTTATACTAAAATAAGGGTTGGGATCCTTAAACAAGAGGAGATAATCAGGAAAACAAAACCAAAAGTACTGGTTGCTAAAAAAATCTTCTCCATAACCACCTGGCACATTTTCACCAAACTTACATACAAGAATCAGGATATGTCGAAGATTAAAATTTGCATGGGGAATTACCCTGGGGCAAAGGGCGTGGTCTCAAGGTCACTTCAAAGTTGACCTAAATTTACAATTAATAAAAATGTGTATATTTTGCTTACTATAAGGACTAGGATCATCAATTCTTGTAAGTTGATGCATCTCACGACTTCACATCATGTTAACTCAAAAGTAGGTCACTGTGACCTACTTTTTAAATTTTGCGGGGATTTGTTTTCAAATTGTTTTGAAGGCATATTTTGGACACTTTAAGGCCTATGATCATCAAACTTTTGTCAGTTGATGCATCTTGGGTCCTCGAACAATGTCAACTTAAAAGTAGGTCACTGTGACCTACATTTTGAACTTAATGACTTATCCTTTTAAAAACATTAAATTCCATTATTTCAGACACTGGGAGGTTTAGAATCATCAAATCTTGTACTTTGATGCATCTTGGAACCTGAAAACATATTTATGAAAAAGTAAGTCACTGTGACCTACTTTTTGAATTTTGCCGACATTTGTTCTCAAATTGTTTAAAACACATATTTTGATTACCTTCAGACTTATGATCATCAAACTTGGTCAGTAGATGCATCTTGGGTCTTTGAAAAATGTTGACTAAAATGTAGGTCATGATGACCTACTTTCGACATTTTATGGCTATATTTAAGTATCTAAGGTATTAATTGGCTTAGAATCATCAAACTTTGTGAGTCCATGCATATTTGGTTTTCGGAGAGTGACGACCTAAAAGTAGGTCTAGATAACCTACTTTTGACATTTTATGGCTTTAATTAAGTATCTCCCTTACTTATTGGCGTAGAATCATCAAAACTTTGTGAGTTGATGCATCTTGGGTTTTCGGAGAGTGACGACTAAAATGTAGGTCATGGTGACCTACTTTTGACATTTTGTGACTTTAATTAAGTATCTCTGGTACTTATTGACCTAAAATCATCAAACTTTGTCAGTTGATTCATCTTGGGCTTTCGGAGAACGTAGGCATTATGGGTTTTTGAATAATGTCGACCAAAAAGTGGGTCACTGTGACCTACTTTTGACATTTTATGGCTATATTTAATTATCTCTGGTACTTATTGGCTTATAATCATCAAACTTTGTCAGATGATGCATCTTGGGTTTTCAGAGAATGTTGACCAAAAAGTAGGTCATGGTGACCTTCTTTAGAATATCTCAGGTACTTATTTAATTAGAATCATCAGTCTTTGTCAATTAATGTATCTTGAGTCCTCAGAAAATTTCAATGAAAAGGTAGGTCACTGTGACCTACTTATGGTATTTTATAATTATATTATAATATCTTCAGTCTTAACTGGCTAAATATTATCAAACTTTGTAAGTTGATGCATTTTGGTTCTTATGATTCTAATAGAGTTGGAGGCTTCTAATAGAAGTGATAGATTGTACAATTTATCAGAAGAGCGATTCAAGGCCCTTGGGCCTCTTGTTGAGATTTTAAATAAGTTTTAGTTTTCCTGGGACAACCCTTGTGTTTAGTAAAATAAAAATACTGTAGATATACTTTTTAATTCCGGGGAATCTCAATTTCTGTTGAATCCGTGTGTAGAAAATTACGCGGATTTCCTAGACTGTCACTATATGCCTTACATTTATATAAAGTACGCTTGAACGAATTTCCGTGGAAAAATTGTGACCTTGTAGATAGCATAAATTAATACCACGCGGAAAAAAAGTACTTCTACAGAATGTCAAAGCAATTTTAAGGTTTACGAGCTAATGAAGTTCTAAATATTCATGGAAGTAGTTTTTATGAAAATAAAGCAAAGTATGCACTATGCAGAGGGCAAATGTATGGTAGACTTCAGCACAAATTGTGTTCTGCTTATTTGCCAATCTAAAAATTTCAGACCCATGGGTATACAGACAGAAGAGAGCTCTGATGTCAAGGAGGGAGATGGAGGACTATGACCACCATAAAGTGATCCTACTGGAGACCCTAGGGAATGCCAGGCTGGATGAATCCTATGACTACATTCTGTCTCATATCAACAGCACAAACTCGCCATGGATAAAAAGAGCTGGATGTCATGCTCTCCGCAAATACCACCATGAACATGTACGTATAAAAATGCCAAAAAGTTGAAACCAGATTTTACCCTTGATATTTTGAATCAATAAATATCTGAAAGTTTATTTGGTTCCATTGATATTGAGATAATGAGGTTTGACAAAATTGTTGTGCAGCTTTGCATTGTTTTTTAGTTAGCATTCTGTTGGCTAATGAAACTATATTTCATTTACAGATTTTGTCTTGAAATGTACACCCAGTGTGTACAGAAATAATTGATGTACATGTATAAAGCTGACTTTGAACTGTCAAGCGAAATTATTTAATTTTATTTTATGTATTTTTACAGATATTGAATTGTTTGCTTAAAAATTTCAAACTAGATGATAAATATATTTATGAAATGCTCATATTACAGTACACTAAAATTGTAATATTGTACAGATATGTGAATGAATATAGTGAAAATGCACAAGTTTAACAGTTATTATGTTCCCCAAACGAAGTTGGGGAACATATTGTTTTTACTCTGTTTCTTATTATTAAGGTCTTCCGTCTTCACGGAAGACCTTATAGTGATTCTATTGTTTCTTATTATTATTATTATTCTTTTTTTTTAGACAAAATTTTGTGCAGGCGATTTCTCGTAAACTATTCGGTGGATTTCAATGAAAATTTCAGGAATTATAGGTCATTATATGAATTTTATATAAAATTCCGTTTGTTGGAAAATTCGGTACCAGTGCCAAGTTATGGGCAATTTCCTGATTTTAAAATGCAATTTTGTCTTCGAGTGTTCTCGAAAACGGTTAAAGATATTAACTGGAGATTTGTTAGAGATGATAAACCATGAGTTATAGATGTGCAATTTTGACTTCGTTTGCGTCGTAAGTACTTCCGGTCGCTACAGGAAGTGAATTCAAAATGTACACTTTTTCAACTTTTTTTGTTTTTCAATATTTTTCTCTGATATAATTAATGGTAATAAAGACCCTACTAGAAAGGCTAAATATATAATTTATCTATGAATTGATCAATCCACACACTAGATATTCGCATTTAAAAATCTGAAGCGTGTCCAAGATGGCGGCGGTCTCGGTAAACTCCGCCATTAAGCAAGTCGGGTTCTAGAAGGTCAGCTGAGCGTTTAGATGAACGAAACTTCTATCAAAAAGATTTATGAAATGTAAAGGATTCTTTTGATTGCTACATCGCAATTACGTTGCATTGAGTATACTTTTAACATGAGGTTTCCTCAAACTTCTATTGAAATCGCTTTTGTCTGCATCTCAAAGTAGAATACAACTTGACTACAAGTGGAAATACGATGACTTCAGTCTTTTATTTTGCACCAGGGAAGACTTATCCTAAACCATGGTTATAATACTTTTCAAGAAACTTGTCTGACTTAATATTCACTATGTTTCTGAAGTATCACTTGACTTCTTTTCATTTTTCTTTACGCAGGCTTGTGATATATTAAATGAATAGAAAAGACAAAAATAAGAAAAACATTTTTAAAAGATTGTTAATTAAAGGTTATATGAATGTTCTTGTAATAAATGCAAGTTATTGACATAAATAGTATCAGATTCCTTGACCGTCGGAGGACGAGTGATTTTTTTTTCAGTGAAACATTCCAGTCTTTTCATGAACGTGTAACTCATCTCCACTTTGGGGGTAAACAGGATACAAAATTCGTGGAAAATCTTACCGAATTCACAGCTTTATTGTTACTTGGCCGTATACGAAATTATATTTGTATAATGTGATAAATATTCTCGTACTTTCTAACGCTCGAAATTCTAGTTATAAGAACATACATTTCTAATTTTCATTGAAGCTATCACATCTATTAAATAAATCAAACATTTCAAAGGAATAGCGTTAAGAACTTGTGACGTTTGGCATGAAATAATGCATCATGACCCGACTTAGTAGTAGACAAATGGCGACAATAGTGCAGAAATATATAACATTGGCATGTCTGTATATGGAGTTGCATGGGATAAAAAGTTGAATACATATCGAAAAAAGGAAAGAAAACTGTATCATCTGTTCATCATTAATAGATTATCTATCCTAAAAATTACTGTTAAAACTCAAGTAACAAATTCTGATGTGATCATCTTGATCAAAGTTTGGCAAGCTAGCTCTCGTGTTATAATTCCAAACTGAATTTTAAAAAAATGTCATGTATGTTGGAATAAGAAAACAATCTCGCGATATTCGAATGTTAATTTGAAGCGGGTTCCCAAAGGTGTAATGGGTACCGCAATGGATTTTCACGCTGGCAACCCGGGTTCGATCCCCCATGTTTCCGATTTTTAAAGTCACTTTTTCAGTTTGATTTTACTTTTTTCTGAATCGGACGGAAGACCTCTCGTTGCTCGCAACGAGATTCTTTTCTAGTTATTTTTCTTCTTCTTCCTGGGTACTTTTTTGTCCGCGAGTGATCTACTAAACTGTTCGTCCGATGTAGGTAAAACCTTTTTAGGGTCACTAGACATGTTATGTAGATTTGCGGAATCAAGGTCATTTTGCGCGCACGTGCTTGCAAGAGCACGCACGTGCAACACGTGAAATGACCAATATAATAGATATAGCCACAACTTTTCTATTTTTTGATGAAATGCTTTGAAACTCATAATATGAGGATATATTAGTAGCATAAACATGATGACATGGTCAAAATAGCAAAATCTCATGCGCATGCACGTGCGCTTCGCTCTGATTGGCTGAAACTAAAGTCTCAATATCTTTCTTGTTTTTTGACGAAATCCTTTGAAATTTTGAATAAAGCCATGCATTAGGATATCCTACAACATGATATATAGCTATTGTCATGAAAACACGTGCATGCTTGTGCGCTGCACTCTGATTGGCTTAAACTTTAAATAGCTATAACTTCCTTGGTTTTCAACCAAACAGGATGGGATTTAGAACATAGATAGATATAATGAACTTCTACAAGAAGGTATGGTCACCATGCACATGCATACACGTGCGTGTACATGCGCTGCAATATGATTGGCTTAAAATTTAAACAGGTATAACTCCCTTGGTTTTCAACCAAACGGGGTGGGATTTAGAACATAGATAGATGTAATGGACTTCTACAAGAAGGTATGGTCACCATGCTCATGTATGCACGTGCGTGCACGTGAAATGAGTAAAATCAAAAATACACTTGAATGAGCGTATTTTTTAATACTTTTGGATTTAATACTTTAATATTTAGTACATTTAATATAAAGATTGTGTAGACAAGATTATATGGTCATTACGCACATGCATTCACATGCGCACGCGTGCAATGCTAAAATTTGAATGATCTTGGTACACTTCTGGGTAAACAATGTTAAAGTCTCAAATGCATAGATTTTGTCTTATTTAATGAAGCTTACAGGGAATATGGCACCAAAAGGGATTTGGGGAGCGTTTGGGGAACATCTGTAACGGTCCCCGTTACAATTAGCACTAGTTCAATTTGATATTGGATTCCTAGGCTGCTGAGACTCTGCTGTATTCAGCTCTATATGATGAGGAGCAGTCAGTCAGATATGAGGCCTCTCTCTTGTACATGGCTCATCCAAAAGGAAAGATGATTGCTCCTATGAATGCCAGGTAACTTTTGAAATTTATATAAAAAAATGTCCAGTTCAAGATTTTTAGGATTGCAAAATTGTTTGCAGGAAATTGAGCAGTGAGTGCTTTGTTTTGTGTCAGCATCCATAGAATAAAACAAGACCATGCTAACCACTGAACCATTCTGGCAACAGGTTATGAAATAGGCTGATATACAACTTTTGGACTAAAATTGGTGGGAGAAATATTTTTGACGGAGGTCCAACAAATTATGTATTTGCTAAATCTTGGTAGAAATTTGTTTAGCACCCCCACTTTCACCTGTATTGTCAGATTTATATGCTGCCCTTGTTTGATGAGGAAACTCCTTTGCATTATATTATTTTGTCAAGTCAGAGTTCAATGACTTTAAATCTGAATTTTTCATGTTAGACCAATGACAGGTCCAATATCAAAATTGCTAGACTCCTTTCCTTCAGCATCAGATTTATTAGATTTAATCTAGTTTTTGTATAATAATAATTTGATAAGGGTATAGAATGACTGCATGATTGTTAAAGTCTAGACCTTTTCTATGATCATAGGTGTTTTTGATAGAAATACAATAAAACCATAACTCCATTACTGAACCTTGACCGGATGTACTAAGCTTTATTAGACTGCACCAAATTTTATCGGAATCAATTATGCTAATCATTTCTATTTTTGAAGAGAAAAGACCCTGTTTGACAACTCAACATTTGTGGAGGACCCATATGATGATGGCATTGATGTTGTGGATCTTGCAGGAAGTCACGAGCGGTCTCGTCGAGATGTTTGGGAGGGAATACGTTTTCGTTTAGAAGCTCCAAGTATAGACTGGAGAAAACTCATTGGTTCTACAGCTATAGGTGCATCTTTTGGAGTAATCATGATGAACTTTCTGGATTTAGCTATAGGTATGTACTCTGAGGGAATGCTCATTCTATAAATAACATTAATTAGAATGTGTAGATTTTTAGAAAATAAAAAAAGTTTAATACCAGCATTTGAAGACCTACATAAATTTATCACATGTTTACCCCATTCCATGGATATTTTGTGAAAAAGTGATAAAGTACTATAGATTTTTGTGTAAAACAATGTTAAACATTAAATGTGATGTTAGAACCATAGAATAAAAAAATCTTTTATTTTTTTTTTTTTTTTGGATATGATTTTATTCAACAGGTGTGTTGTTTTATCCCCTAAAGCTTTGGGATTAAAGCCACACATTCAACTTGTTGGATAAAATTCAGATCCAACCACAAATCATTGGAGATCCTATACATAAAATTATTGTTTTTTTTTTTTGCTTTGGCATAGCACCAACCCAAGGTCATCTGAAGATCCGTGTTCATGATGAGGCATATGCAAGAATACATGTTGGAATAATTGGATCCAATTTTGATTTCTTTCTCGCCAGAGTATGTTTTAAGGGAGGCACTGAATACAATATAAACATTCTACAGGTATTAGATTTTTACTTTGTTATACATGTATATTGAAATAGTATTTATAGAATTCATTAAATTAGGGTGTGTTCAGAATTTGCCAATACCCTATAATAATCACTCTGTCTGTCCATCTTCTGTCCTTTCAAAATTTTCTATTTTTCCTATAATTACTTTTTTATAATCAAAATCTTGTTTAATTTAGATTTGATAAGTTGTTTTTGTAGGCAGTAAGATATATTTTTATACCAAGTCTGCATTCTGTTTGATATAAAGAACTGAGGTAGAGGGGTGTATGTCATTCTTTATGTAAGAGAAATAACTATTCCTGCAGTAAACTTCTGAAGGCTGCAGAGAACCTTTGGGAATTAATTTTATTGCCTGCTGCATAAAATCCAGTTCTTAAAATTTTTATCTTTACGTTTAAATTAACTAACATATCTCTCTGCTAGTGAATTTTGGTCTGAAGTTAAGGTCAGGTGGATGATGTTTGCAGTTGCTAAAGGTTGGCATTTTATAAAATGCTCTAGCCCCTACGAGATAGGTGGGGCTATATTGATCTTGTACTAAAAATGGATTAATCTTTTAAAATATTCCTCTCTGCTCCAAGATATTAGACAAATAAAGTACATTATTATGATGATAATATGTGAAATTCATTATTTTATGGGTATATAATATACTACCCACCTATGGTTGAATCTGATAATATTGTGATTATCTATAGTATCCTGACTTCACAGTACACAGATTTTATTAAGTGGTAACTAGGTATAAACTTATAGTTTTTAAGCTTATTCATCATTTTTCAGGGAAATGAAATGAAAAAAATTGTTGACATGGCACTTAATTTTTCCAAAAAATTGAGAGAAATTGTGAATGGCATTAAAACAGGAGTACAGCTGTTCAAGAATCTGATATCTGGCAATATCAATCTTAAAAAAATCACGGATGACCTTGTTGGTGCTCTTACAAGTATCCCCAGTAAGGTAAGTTTTAACTTTTAATTCTTTTCATCTTACCTTTAAGCAGGATGAGCTTGCAGGTACATGTATTGATACATCAGGAAAAACACATAAACAAAAAAAAAAACAAAAAAACAAAAAACAAATGGAAATTATAGACAAAGGCCTATTTTACAAAAGAATTTTTAGATGAGGCGAAAAATTTGTAGATGTAAAATCTTACAAAATTAATGATTATTTTTGATATAGCCTGCATAAATATTTCTTAATTCTTTTAAAATAACTTAAACAAGTTGCATTTTACAACTACATTCTGGCCTTATAT
>PRKT01000988.1:58694-94561 GCA_003671525.1 Saccostrea glomerata
CGAATTTGATCGTGAAAATGCCGCGAAATTTTAGTGCTTCGCTTAAACTCTGCAACACAGTCAAGTTTCAAATGATGGAGAACCCTGAGTTAAGATATGGCTGGTGGGTTTTGGTTAGGTCTAATGAAATTTATCAGAATTAAGTAGCCTAACTGGTCCAGGATTCATAAAAGTGTGAAGGATTGTGGGATACATCACCATTGCAAGCATTAAATGGATTTCACATTCAAATAAACTCTTTTTTTCCAGATGAAAAACCATATTGGTTTGATGTTGAAAAACTACTGCTTGAATACAAGCCTCTAGCTGATGAAGCCTTTGCCAGTTTGAAAAGTGCTGGTGACAGATGGGTCAATGAGAAAATAGAGGATGCAGAAGACAGAGTCAAAAAATTTACAAAGGGTAGAGTTACGCTGGTTAGTATTTATATTAATTGGAGTTTTATGAACATGCTATCATAACTTGCTGCTTAACAATCATGAAGGGATAAATTGTCTGCCTGTTTGAATGTTGGTCTGTGAGAAAAAAAATGTGCAAATAAATTGACAGTGAGAAAAAAAATGTGCAAATAAATTGACACATCAAATTTCATTTTTAACTTTCTCAATTAAATGTGTTTATTTAATTTAATTTAATTTAAATTGTTAAAGCATTGCTCAGAATACAATAGAATAAATAAATTTGCTTAATCGTCACAGAGGGATCTTAGGCAGGAGGCAGTGCGTTCACTAGAAACTATCCGAGCACTTCTGATGAATCCATTTAATGATATAGTAGGATTGGCAGATAACTTTGTAAAACAATATTCCAACATGTTCGGACTGATTCAGAAGGTCAAAGATGCATATACCGTTTTAAAAGAAGGGTAACCTCTAATGCAATTCCATACCTTTGAATTTAAAAAAAAATACTATATATTGATAAGTATATCTGCTCAGATGAGCTGAAGAAATTAATTAAAGGCATATTTCTAACTTTATTGTATTAGGTATGATACAGCAAGAGGTATAATTGATGCCATATTTGGACCAAAAGTACACAAAAATTTTCCAAAGAATCGCCGTTTGAAGGGTAGTGGATGTGGCAGTGGATTTTATCCATCTTCCTTAGGATACAAACATGAAGGACTTGATCTGGTTGTATCGAAAGGAGATGAGGTAAGTAATAACAAGTTCTTGTTTTACATTTTGTTACAAAAAAACAAACCTTTACAATAATATTATTAATAAATAAATTGATTCTGTATCGATACATGGATATCACAGTACCCCATATCAATGTCCGAAAACCCATATCATATATCAGCCTGGCATGCAGAAATGCCTTTAAAACTAAAAAAAAAATTAATAAAATTTATATGACCTGCACAATGTATAAAATACCACATTCAAAAATCAATATCGTGTGAAATCTGCCCTCAGCTTGGTCCCATGTCAGAGCTCAAGCCTTCAACTCTGGCTGATATAGCCCTAGGGATAATATGGGGGTTGATTAAAAAGTTTGTGAATTTTTAAAAAAAATTATTTTTTATTTCTTAATGAACCTAGTGGATTCAGAAGAACATTTCAGGTGTAAATATGTAAGCTTGTTGGACTTTCTTAATAGAAAATTAAGGGGAAAAAATTATTATTATTATAGTAAGGCTTTGGGTGTTGCCATAGAAGGGGATATTTAAAAATGTAGGGGAGACATTTATTTGTTAATAATATCTCTGCAATTCTTGATATCCCCAACTGGACATTACATCAAAGTGTCTCCTGGTAATTAAAAATGTCCAATTGAAGAAAGTTCCTGTTACTTTCAAAGAAATTGAAACATTATTTTTTTGTAGTTTCTTTCATAATGGCTCGATTTCTTACATGTATATGTCTGTTGTTCAATGTTTTTGTCTCATCATCTCATCACCAGAAAAAAATTTAGAAAGTTAGCTACAAACCTTTGGATCAACCCTTGTTTATGCCATATGATATGGATTTTATATGTAATATTCTCTTTATATTAAAGAATTAACTGAAGTATCATTGATTTCATTTCATGTTGCAGATTGTAGCCCCATTTGGTGGTTCTGTAACTGTTGATAGAGAGGACTCAAAGACAGTTATCATCAGTTCAGAAGGAGGGTCTCTTCGAGGAATCACAGTCTTCATAACCAACATAGAACCCAAATCCATCATTGACACAGAAGAGGGCAGATCAGTAATTATTAATATATCCCTGCTACATAGGAGAAGAGAGTATACTGTTTTACATTGTGTTTCTGTCTGTCTGTCCGTGTGCCTGTGCATAACATACAAATTTTAGTCACACTTTTCTCAATAACTACTCATCACAGATACTTGCGATTTTAGCACATTCTTTGTTTAGGCATGCCATATGGTTTTTGTTCAAATCATAAGGTCCACTTCCTGTTTATCCATATGTACCAAATATTCCTCACAGTTTTCTCAGCAATTTCTCATTGGAGATGAATGAAAATTTAGCACACTCTTTGTTAAGGCATGCCATATATTTTTGTTTGATTCTGATGTCAACTTTCTGTTTATCCGTGTGTCTGTCCGTACCACATTTTTGTTAAATTTTTCCTAGAAAATACTCATCACAAATTATATATAGGGTATCTCATTTATCTGGGTAACTCCTCTCACAGCTTCCAAGATAGAAATTTTTTTCTGCAGATCAATTGTACATATATCAGTGATCTGCAATTAGAGATTTTAATTGATATTAATTTCTGATAATTTATACGAAAAATACCAGCTGTTAAACTTCGTCACTTTTAGCTGACCTGAGTATAGTGGAATTTCTAAATTTCAAATCATGGTCCCTTTGGGGGGGGGATCAAATTTTACATTAGATATAAGGGAAATAACTTTAAAAATCTTATTCTCAAGAACAACTGGACCAGAGAAGGTGAAACTTATGGAAGCTTCATGAGGTATTGAAGATTCTAAATCATAAATCTTATTCTCAAGAACAATTGGACCAGAGAAGGTGAAATTTATTGAAGCTTCATGAGGTATTGAAGATTCTAAATCATATTTGACTCCCGGGGATAGGGTAGGGTTACAATAAGTATTACAAAGGGGGTGATATAAATAAGAGAAAGGCAAAAGTTACTCAGGTGAGTGTTGTGGCCCATTGGCCTTTTGTTTCCTATTAATACATAGATAATTTCAATGAAGGATTGAAATTATCTTTTAGTTAGTTGTTAATGCAATATTTTTATGCATACTAGTAATTGAGAAAATACACATCCTACTCTACCTAATGAACAGTTGGAAGGCATTCATATCGTACTGACATATTTCTAGTGTTGCTTAATATTGGGATGGAATTAAATGACTGAAAAAAAAGTTATTGTAGGTGTTGTTCTGTACATTTTATATGTGTTGATATAATGGATATTGTTCTTTATAAAATAGGTTCACCCTCTTCTTTTTTATTTAGTTTGCAGCAGGTCAACCCATTGGTACAGCAACTGGTTCTGACTGTGAGAATCACATCCATTTAGCATTTAGAAAGGATGGAGGCAGTTATGTGGATCCTACCAAGTATCTTGAGTCAATAATTCCTGTTATGCCTGTGTGGAAGCAGATCTGTGATGATTACAAACTTGTTTTCAAGGTAATTCAAGTATATGTAATGTCCTTAATAGCTAATTCTGCAATCTCTGATTAGGAAAGCCTCATCTAAAATGTTTTTCTCATTAGGCATATAATATACACTTTCCCCAAGTTAGAACAATTTTCTAGTGAAACTATGCGCCCGGCGGCAACAAAATTCGAAAAAGCTATTTTTAGCATATAGGTGACAGTCAATGTCATTGACCTTGGTGTCATTTGAAAGAACTTCATTAGTGGAGTATGCACACCAAATATGAATCTCTATCTCCTATGGTTCAAAAATATGGCAAAGGTACGAAAAAGCTATTTTTAGCCTATAGGTCACAGTCAGGGTCACCAGGTCATTAATCCTTGTGTCATTTGAAAGAACTTGATTAGTGGAGTATGCATACCAAATATGAAATTTATATCTTTCATGGTTCAAAAGTTATGGGGAAGGTTAAAGTTAGCAGAAAAAAGCTATTTTAGCATATAGGTCACAGTCAAGGTCACAAGGTCATTGACCTTGGTTTCATTTGAAAGAGCTTCATTAGTGGAGTATGCATACCAAGTATGAAGTCTCTATCTTTCATGGTTCAAAAGTTATGGCGAAGGTTAGAGTTTCTAGACAAACAAACAAACAGACAGGACAAAAACAATATATGTCCCGGATCTATAAAAAAAGTGTGTATAAAATATTTGACTTCATGTCTGTGTAAAGGTATCTCTGCAAGGTTTTTTTACCACGGATATAAATCTTCAATTATATACTGTAGCTGTTTTGAAAAAAAAAATTAGGAGTTAACTTATTACCAGGGTATCTTATATCATCATTTCCTTAAATATATATTTTGCACAGGCCAGTTTATATCACGTGTACAGTAATTGTATTTATTATAGTTTGAGACCATAGCTGCTGGGGTCATAGTTGGCTTGGGTGGTGAAGATCCACAAAACAAAGATCCTACCCTTACCAACACAGAAGAAGCTTTCCCGATTGAAATACCTGATAACAGTCAAGACCCAGATGACACAAAGGAAATCAAATGTAAGATGTTCAAAATCAAATGAAGGGCCACAAGTGCACCCTCTTTCAAGAGGAAAATAATTAAGAAATAGGGAAAATTTGGCATCATGTTTTTAAAATTTTCTTTTATGTAACCACTGGCTTGGGAAAGATGAAACTTCATTTGCTACTGTATGAAACAATGATATCCAAATAAATTTTAAGCAATATCTCATTCATTATTGTCATTAATCAAGGCATAATATCGCATCAAATGATATTTAAGCACTGCTACTGATATTTCAGGACTCATGCTTATTACCACCTAATTTAAACATCATCAGTTTCAAAGTTATCTCATAAATAATTTTGATGCATTATCCAGCTCAGCCAGATGGCCTTTTCAGCAAAGTACACGCTAGCTTAAGCAGTGCCCTAGATTTTGAGACAGATGATGACAAGTGTGCTGCCATCATGAGTGGTGGCACCTCCATTAACAAAAGATCTATTTCCTTTGAAAAAGGTACTTTAATCTTACAGTTTCAGTCTCAAGGTATTTTATTTTGATTTATAATAGATATGTATCTAGAATAACTTTTCCATTTTATTAATATTTTATCATATTTTCTTGAACTGCACGGGTTAAACAATGGTTTTGTTGCAGGGGGATTCTCAAAATTATTAAAGACAGCAGACAAATTTTTGGAGAAATTTAACATAAGACGTTTGAAGTTTGGCACAACAATGGCATTTTTAGACAGATTTAGTATGGAACAAAGCAAGAGTGCTTTGGGAAAGTTGATGAGAGAAATTAAGGTATGCAAAATCTATCTTTCCAGATGAAAAATTTGAATAAGAATCATATCAACCAAAATGATTTCAATGTAATTTATAGCTTTTTATGTGCACGGTTGCCAGTAAGACCCAGTAGTTGGGCAATTTTCCTGCCTAAAGTGGCATTAAAGTGGTAATACTGGTATTCTTAGAGAAAGTGGATATCAAGTTAATTAAATAAAGGAACATGCCCTCTTTCATGGGGGAGAAAATTTAATGGCATCTTTCAAAAATCTTCTCAGCAATTAGCCCCAAAATTTAAGCTTAAATGAAAGCTTATTTAATGTATAGAATAATTCTAGTTCGTTTATAAAAAATTATCCTAAGGTTTAGGATTAGGTTGTAATGGGTGTTCCAAGTTACACAAAGGAAATATCTTGTAAAGTGTTCTTCTCAAGAAAAGCAAAATGATGATTATGATTAGTCATATTTCTATGGAAGCATTATCGGGTTATGTACATTTGAACATGTTAAAAACCATGACCATGGTAGATGAGGCCACCATGGACAATCCAAGTTTTACTTGGGAGTATGTGGGGAAGATTGTGACTCATATGCCTCTTGTTTAGTTGATGATATAATGTATGCTTCATAATAGTTAATGTTAAATTTAGGGTATCGTAGACAACACACCTTGTAGAAATCCTTATGAGATGACAGAAGATCAGCTGGTAAATGAACTGACAGAGAGGGGTAAAGACACAAAGGGATCCAGAGAACAGCTGATTGAAAGACTGGTGCAATTAGACAAAGGTTATATATAGTTTTTTTAATTTAAGAGGCAATATATTTATGATGGACAAATAAATTCCATGACATTTGTAGTTTTAGTGCTTATATGCTGTTTAGGTTCATATGGCATTATGTTTTTTAGAGTGCCCTTTGCTGTCCTTCACCATGCCAAAAAGTAACGTCTACTGCACCTTTGACAGCATGTGCTTAGGACTGGAATGTTGCATCAACCTAAAGATTGCCATATTCCAAAAAGTTTTCAAAGTGTGGGCACGTTTTGATCCTTGTAATTCTCCAGAAATGTTGTTCACATTGGGATTGGATTCATACAAATATGAAATTGAAATTTCAGCCAGTAGCAGTTATGATGGTATGTCCTCCAGATCAATATATTAAACAACTAGCTATCCAGTTTTGGATGCAAAAAGAAAATCACCTTAATATTGAATAGAATTTCATGGAAAAGGTGAAATTAGAGAGTTTTACCCATGTTAATCAGTCTGTCAAAGATCTATAATAAAACAGCTTTCTTGTACAGAATTGCTGCATGTAAAGAGCTTTAAAAGTACTTTATGTTTCTTTTTTCTTATCAAGTTACATATTAGACCACTCATATCCATATTTGATAACAGGTTTTCAATTTTGAAATTGTAACAGACAATTAACTTAAAACATTTAGATATATAACAAATTTTTTAATCTTTAGGATATGAAGGAGAATTGAAATCGGGAAATAAATTGGATATACTTGGTGGAGTAGAGATGATCATCAGGTAACTAGTATTAATTATGCAACAGCTTATTGTACACTAAAAAATGTCACTGACATTAAAATTCAAAATGTCAAACAGAGTACTTTGTGATTTTGGAATGAAATTTTGACTGGTTTTGTGATACCATATTTGCAGTTAAAAATTTGGAATTATTCTATAGATGTATAAAGTAACTTATATTTGAATATTTTAACTCAATTAAATTAAAAAGTTGTTACATTTTTTGAATGACCCTCATATCTGTTTTCTTTGAAATCAAAACCTGGAATTCTTGATCTTAATAATGAGCATAATCTTCTTTTTCTTACAGATATAACATTTTCAAGGGCACTAATGCAACTTTGGCAACATTTGGAGTTGGACTGTGTAGCTTTGATGATTCAGAAAACTGTATAGTGTTTATTAACTTGTTGGACAATGCTGTTCTACCTGTTCCCACCTGTTTACCAGATGGATCATTTGTGTGGCCAAAATGTAGGTATTTCAATGACCTGCTTTTATGTTACAAATTTTAATGAAATACAGAAAAAAAATATTGAAGTTGGGAAGGGCAAACTCATATTACTTGGAAAGTTTCTTACAGGCTGTTTTGTTTTGTTTGGATTGCATTTTAGGGAATATCAAAAAGTTCTTGGACTGATATACCAATAAATTATAAAGAATAAAAACCAACAAAAGTATACGAAGTATACATAGTATTACCTACAATTAAAAGCCATTATATTATTTGGCCATTGAGTTTCATGATGTTCGATAATCTCAATGTTTCTGAATGTCCCCTCCCTCTGCATCAATACACCTTCTTGATTATATTCTCTGATGTATGAATATTTAGAATAGTGTTTCCATGCATGGGGAATGAATGTTACTATTGAGTAAATCTGAATGACTTGTCATGAAGGTTTATTTTATGAAGCGCAGTGTGGTTTAACTTACACCTGTTTCATGTTGTTCTAATAAAATGTTTACTTTATTTATTGGATTTTCTTTATATTTTCTGCATTGTGCTGGATTCAGTATAATAAACAATTTATTGCATGAATGTTCGGGAAACATGAAGATTTCTTCGACCATGAAAAATCATATTCATGTCCTTGGGGAATATGATTTTTCATGGGCGAAAAAGTCTTTTTTTTTCATGCAATAAATGAATAGAGTTCATTTTCTCCTACATGGCATATCATGAACTATACTTGAACTATATATTGTGGCAAAGAGAAAAATACACATACACCTTTCTGGTGTAATTTGTACTCTTATGAAAAATGTATCTGAAGCAAGAAATATCAAGAGGTTGCAATTTATTTGCTATAATTGTGTTATATATTAAAAAAAAATAAATTATTTTTGCTCTTTTAGTGGATTTGAAAAAGCTCTTCATGAGGGAGTCATTGTATAAACAAATCAAGAAACAAGGAAAATCTGTCATTAAACAAGTAACCTCACAGCTAACTGATGAGTTCCTGAAGTTGTTGAAAATAACAAAGGTTAGTTTTTCTCATTACAAAATTGATGATTTGCTTTCTGATGAAAAGAAACAAAATGATGAAACAATAAAACGAAAAAAAGTTACCTAATTTATAGCTGTAATATTTTCCAAACCAACAAAAATGTTTGAGATTATTTTTTGCAGTTTCAGATACACATAGAAGAATTTCAATTTCAATTTTGATGTTGATAAAATAACAGAAATATTTCTGAGCTTGACTGAATCAAAGGCTCAAGTGAGCTTTAAGCTTATCTGGTTTAAGTCTGCTCTGTGTTTTCTATAAACCTTTTAGCTCACCTGAGCTGAAAACTCTAGCAAACTTTTCTGATCACCTGGTGTCTGTCGTCCAACAATTTGTTCATCTATCTGTCTATAAACTTTTCACATTTTCAATTTCTTCCCAGGAACCACAGGTCTAATTTTAATCAAAGTTGAGTCATTAAAAAATCTTCTGGAGAACCACTCGGCCAAAAAAGGCTGAAAAATGTGAAAGTTTCTGGGTGTAGCGTAGATTCTAAATTATTCAAATCGTGATAAAGCGGGGACACAATAGGGAATCAAAGATTTACATTCAAATTTATATAGGAAAAATCTTGAAGAATCTTCTTGAAAAGAGCCACTGGGCCTGAACTGCTGAAATTTATGTGAAAGCCTTCTCGGATAGTATAGATACTTAATTTTTCAAATTATGGTCCTGGGGGGTAGGATGGGTCCACAGTAAGAATTACAGCGGGGGATCTGATGAAGATCAGCAGGGTCAGAGTAACTGAGTTTTACCGTTAGCATTATGACCCATGGACCTCTTGTTTGACTTCTCAAGAACTACTGAGCCAATTTCAAATCAACTTTGTCACAAAGCATTCTGGTTGAAGGGGATTCAAATTTTTTTAAGGGACAAGCCTTTCAAAAGGGAAGATAATACAGTGAAAATTGGTTCAGATAGATGGTGCATATATATGTTTCTGGAAAATCACAATTGTGATACTGTAAACAAGCTAGTTTGTATGCTTCTTATTCTCAATGTCTTACTTTTCTTAAAGGACAAACTGAATGAGGATGTCCCCTTGCCTAAGCCTGAGAAAATGACTCTGGGCCAGATTACAGCAGAGCTGGAAAACAGAAACTTACCTACGACTGGTTCTAGACAAGATCTCAATGAACGTCTTACAATGGATGATCTAAGTAAGAATAAAAGCATCTTAATATTGTTAATTTACTTAATATACCACTTCAATAAGTTTTGTTTGATTTCTAGATTTTTTTTTAATTTGTGAAAATGTATATTTAAGGGGTTTCTTAAATTAGACCACACTAGTGTTATCATTTTTTTTTTAGGCCAAACAAAAAAATAACTTTGTTTACTGTTACATGCTGAAATAAAATAGGGTCGGTAGGTAGGAATTTTTTTTTATTTAAGTGTGGTCTAATTTAAGAAACCCCTTAAATATACATTTTCACAAATTAAAAAAAAATCTAGAAATCAAACAAAACTTATTGAAGTGGTATATTAAGTAAATTAACAATATTAAGATGCTTTTATTCTTACTTAGATCATCCATTGTAAGACGTTCATTGAGATCTTGTCTAGAACCAGTCGTAGGTAAGTTTCTGTTTTCCAGCTCTGCTGTAATCTGGCCCAGAGTCATTTTCTCAGGCTTAGGCAAGGGGACATCCTCATTCAGTTTGTCCTTTAAGAAAAGTAAGACATTGAGAATAAGAAGCATACAAACTAGCTTGTTTACAGTATCACAATTGTGATTTTCCAGAAACATATATATGCACCATCTATCTGAACCAATTTTCTCTGTATTATCTTCCCTTTTGAAAGAGGGTTATCCCTTATTTCATAAAAAAAATTTGAATCCCCTTCAACCAGAATGCTTTGTGACAAAGTTGATTTGAAATTGGCTCAGTAGTTCTTGAGAAGTTAAACAAGAGGTCCATGGTTCATAATGCTAACGGTAAACCTCAGTTACTCTGACCCTGCTGATCTTCATCAGATCCCCCGCTGTAATTCTTACTGTGAACCCACCCTACCCCCCAGGACCATAATTTGAAAAATTAAGTATCTATACTATCCGAGAAGGCTTTCACATAAATTTCAGCATTTCAGGCCCAGTGGCTCTTTTCAAGAAGATTCTTCAAGATTTTTTCCTATATAAATTTGAATGTAAATCTTTGATTCCCTATTGTGTCCCCGCTCTATCACGATTTGAATAATTTAGAATCTACACTACACCCAGAGACTTTCACATTTTTCAGCCTTTTTTGGCCGAGTGGTTCTCCAGAAGATTTTTTAATGACTCAACTTTGATTAAAATTAGACCCGTGGTTCCTGGGAAGAAATTGAAAATGTGAAAAGTTTATAGACAGATAGATGAACAAATTGTTGGACGACAGACACCAGGTGATCAGAAAAGTTTGCTCGAGTTTTCAGCTCAGGTGAGCTAAAAGGTTTATAGAAAACACAGAGCAGACTTTAACCAGATAAGCTTAAAGCTCACTTGAGCCTTTGATTCAGTCAAGCTCAGAAATATTTCTGTTATTTTATCAACATCAAAATTGAAATTGAAATTCTTCTATGTGTATCTGAAACTGCAAAAAATAATCTCAAACATTTTTGTTGGTTTGGAAAATATTACAGCTATAAATTAGGTAACTTTTTTTTGTTTTATTGTTTCATCATTTTGTTTCTTTTCATCAGAAAGCAAATCATCAATTTTGTAATGAGAAAAACTAACCTTTGTTATTTTCAACAACTTCAGGAACTCATCAGTTAGCTGTGAGGTTACTTGTTTAATGACAGATTTTCCTTGTTTCTTGATTTGTTTATACAATGACTCCCTCATGAAGAGCTTTTTCAAATCCACTAAAAGAGCAAAAATAATTTATTTTTTTTTAATATATAACACAATTATAGCAAATAAATTGCAACCTCTTGATATTTCTTGCTTCAGATACATTTTTCATAAGAGTACAAATTACACCAGAAAGGTGTATGTGTATTTTTCTCTTTGCCACAATATATAGTTCAAGTATAGTTCATGATATGCCATGTAGGAGAAAATGAACTCTATTCATTTATTGCATGAAAAAAAAGACTTTTTCGCCCATGAAAAATCATATTCCCCAAGGACGTGAATATGATTTTTCATGGTCGAAGAAATCTTCATGTTTCCCGAACATTCATGCAATAAATTGTTTATTATACTGAATCCAGCACAATGCAGAAAATATAAAGAAAATCCAATAAATAAAGTAAACATTTTATTAGAACAACATGAAACAGGTGTAAGTTAAACCACGCTGCGCTTCATAAAATAAACCTTCATGACAAGTCATTCAGATTTACTCAATAGTAACATTCATTCCCCATGCATGGAAACACTATTCTAAATATTCATACATCAGAGAATATAATGAAGAAGGTGTATTGATGCAGAGGGAGGGGACATTCAGAAATATTGAGATTATCGAACATCATGAAACTCAATGGCCAAATAATATAATGGCTTTTAATTGTAGGTAATACTATGTATACTTCGTATACTTTTGTTGGTTTTTATTCTTTATAATTTATTGGTATATCAGTCCATGAACTTTTTGATATTCCCTAAAATGCAATCCAAACAAAACAAAACAGCCTGTAAGAAACTTTCCAAGTAATATGAGTTTGCCCTTCCCAACTTCAATATTTTTTTTCTGTATTTCACTAAAATTTGTAACATAAAAGCAGGTCATTGAAATACCTACATTTTGGCCACACAAATGATCCATCTGGTAAACAGGTGGGAACAGGTAGAACAGCATTGTCCAACAAGTTAATAAACACTATACAGTTTTCTGAATCATCAAAGCTACACAGTCCAACTCCAAATGTTGCCAAAGTTGCATTAGTGCCCTTGAAAATGTTATATCTGTAAGAAAAAGAAGATTATGCTCATTAATAAGATCAAGAATTCCAGGTTTTGATTTCAAAGAAAACAGATATGAGGGTCATTCAAAAAATGTAACAACTTTTTAATTTAATTGAGTTAAAATATTCAAATATAAGTTACTTTATACATCTATAGAATAATTCCAAATTTTTAACTGCAAAATTAATATGGTACCACAAAACCAGTCAAAATTTCATTCCGAAATCACAAAGTACTCTGTTTGACGTTTTGAATTTTAATGTCAGTGACATTTTTTAGTGTACAATAAGCTGTTGCATAATTAATACTATAGTTACCTGATGATCATCTCTACTCCACCAAGTATATCCAATTTTTTTCCCGATTTCAATTCTCCTGCATATCCTAAAGATTAAAAAATTTGTTATATATCTAAATGTTTTAAGTTAATTGTCTGTTACAATTTCAAAATTGAAAACCTGTTATCAAATATGGATATGAGTGGTCTAATATGTAACTTGATAAGAAAAAAGAAACATAAAGTACTTTTAAAGCTCTTTACATGCAGCAATTCTGTACAAGAAAGATGTTTTATTATAGATCTTTGACAGACTGATTAACATGGGTAAAACTCTCTAATTTCACCTTTTCCATGAAATTCTATTCAATATTGAGGTGATTTTCTTTTTGCATCCAAAACTGGATAGCTAGTTGTTTAATATATTGATCTGGAGGACATACCATCATAACTGCTACTGGCTGAAATTTCAATTTCATATTTGTATGAATCTAATCCCAATGTGAACAACATTTCTGGAGAATTACAAGGATCAAAACGTGCCCACACTTTGAAAACTTTTTGGAATATGGCAATCTTTAGGTTGATGCAACATTCCAGTCCTAAGCACATGCTGTCAAAGGTGCAGTAAACATTACTTTTTGGCATGGTGAAGGACAGCAAAGGGCACTCTAAAAAACATAATGCCATATGAACCTAAACAGCATATAAGCACTAAAACTACAAATGTCATGGAATTTATTTGTCTATGATAAATATATTGCCTCTTAAATTAAAAAAACTATATATAACCTTTGTCTAATAGCACCAGTCTTTCAATCAGCTGTTCTCTGGATCCCTTTGTGTCTTTACCTCTCTCTGTCAGTTCATTTACCAGCTGATCTTCAGTCATCTCATAAGGATTTCTACAGGGTGTGTTGTCTATGATACCCTAAATTTAACATTTATTTAACTATTATATAACATACATTTTATCATCAACTAAACAAGAGGCGTCTGCGTCATAATTCTCATCAAGGTTACTACGTTCACCTAAGTTAAACTTTGATTGTCCATGGTGGTCCCATCTACCATGGTCATAATTTTTAAATGTACATTAATTATGATTACCTGATAATACTACCAATGGCATATAAATATGACTAATCCAAATCATCATTTTGCTTTTCTTGAGAAGAACATTTTACAAGATTTTTCCTTTATGTGAACATTTTAGATTTTTCCTTTATGTAAAACATGGCTCTTCCATTATATGGCCTAACCCTAAACCTTAGGATAATTTTTTTAACAAACTAGAATTATTGTATGTAATAACTTTCATTTAAGCTTAACTTTTTGGGTTAATTGGTTCTTGGGGAGATCTGTGAAAGATGCCTTCAAATGTTCTCCACTTGAAAGAGGGCATGTTCCTTTATCTAAATAACTTGAATCCTCTTTATCTAAGAATACCAGTATAACCACTAAATGTCAATTTAGGCAGGAAAATTGCCCAACTACTGGGTCTTATTGGCAATCCTGCATATAAAAAGTTATAAATTACAGTGAGAGCATTTTGGTTGATATGATTCTTATTCATATTGTTCATCTTGAAAGATAGATTTCACATACCTTAATTTCTCTCATCAACTTCCCCAAAGCATTCTTGCTTTTTTCCATATTAAATCTGTCTAAAAATGCCATTGTTGTGCCAAACTTCAAACGTCTTATGTTAAATTTCTCTAAAAATTTGTCTGCTGTCTTTAATAATTTTGAGAATCCCCCTGCAACAAAACCATTTTTTAACCCAGTTCAAGAAAATATGATAAAATATTAATAAAAATTTTGGAAAATTTATTCTATACATATTTATTATAAATCAAAATAAAATACATTGAGACTGAAACTGTAAGTTTAAAGTACCTTTTTCAATGGAAATAGATCTTTTGTTAATGGAGGAGCCACCACTCATGATGGCAGCACACTTGTCATCATCTGTCTCAAAATCTAAGGCACTGCTTAAGCTAGCTTGTACTTTGCTGAAAAGGCCATCTGGCTGAGCTGAATAAAGCATCAAAATTATTTATGTCAGAGAAAACTTTGAAATTGATGATATCAAGCATGAGTCCTGAAATATAAGTAGCAGTGCTTATTTGATGCGATATTATGCCTTGATTAATGACAATAATGAATGAAATATTACTTAAAATTTATTTGGGTATCATTGTTTCGCACAATAACAAATGAATTTTCATCTTTCCCAACCCAGTGGTTCATTAAAAGATTTTATAAAACATGTCGCCAAATTTTCAGTATTTCTTAATTACCTCCCCCTTGACAGAGGGTGCACTTGTGGTCCTTCATTGAACAGACTGAATCACCTTCACCCAAGTATGCTTTGCAACAAGTTCGCTTGAAATTGGCCTGAAAGTGGTTCTGGAGAAGTTTACAGATGAACGGACAGATGGACTATAGCAAAATTGTGTTCAGAAAAGCTCACTTGAGTATTCAGCTCAAGTGAGCTAAAACTGTGAATCAAAATTAAAAACATCTTACATTTGATTTCCTTTGTGTCATCTGGGTCTTGATTGTTATCAGGGATATCAATCGGGAAAGCTTCTTCTGTGTTGGTAAGGGTAGGATCTTTGTTTTGTGGATCTTCACCACCCAAGCCAACTATGACCCCAGCAGCTATGGTCTCAAACTAATAATTACAATTACTGTAGACGTAATATAAACTGGCCTGTGCAAAACATATATTTAAGGAAATGATGATATACAGTACAGCTCACGAGTTTCTTCCGGATTCCACCGGCCACGGTGGACCTATGTTCCACGCTTTTCCGTGGAACTTTAGAAACGTCGGCGTCTTTGAAGTTCAGTCTCCGATCCACGGTGTGACACGGTGCGTACACGGTGTGACACAGTGCCTAAAAATTGCAATAATGTTCCTCCACGGTGCGACACGGTGTGCACACGGTGTGACACGGTGCCTAGAAAGTGCGGCAATGTTCGTCCACGGTGCGACACGGAGTTAATCCATGGTGCGAGTCGGTGTTTCAGTACGGTGTTAAACGGTGCATTTCTTCAATTCTTCCAATTCTACTTAAAATGTTGTATAATTCTTTAATTCTTCAAACAAATCACTCAAAGCAGGTCCATACTTATATAAAATCAAAGTAATATTCCATGTTAAATGCACGTTTTTGGAAGACATGTTCTAAGAAAGTATATTTGTTTTAATTTATTATGATAGTATAGTAATGGATAATACATTATTCTACTGTGTTTATACTTCTATTTGCTATTTATTCTTATTCTGAAATAATGTCGAAAGAATTCCATCGTCTTAATACGTCGGTAGCGTATAACCTCTTAGGCCTGCACCCTATATTAGTTACACCCGTAGGCGATTGAACACAAGATGACACACCTGTATACACACGTGCCTGGTCCTGACGTAACCCACATATTATTGTTGACCCCCCCCCCCCCCCCCCCCCCCCCTATTTTCACTATTACATGTACATCCCTCCTTGATTTTTTTAATATTATAAATTTGCATGGCTCAGTTCTTTTAAAATTCCTGTGTCACACATTCACTGCGATTTCAAATTCTATATACATGTACCTGTTACATATTTATATACAATGTATATAATAACAAAAATTCTCTAATTATGTAACAAAAACAGACGAAAAATAATTCATTTTAAAATTACTTGTGGGGTTATTAAAAAGACAGTATGAAACATAAAGCCCCCTTTTATAAATCTCTCTCTCTCTCTCTCTCTCTCTGATACCAGTGGCGGATTCAGAGGGGGGTACACCAACACACACACACCACCCTTGGATTTGCAAAAAAAGAAACAGAAAGAAGGAAGTCCCAATTTTTTGTTGTGTTTTTACTATAGAAATACAGATATGTTAACTGAAAGTCTAATGTTGTAATATATAAAGAAATTTGGTTGCGAAAACAAATTGAAACCCCACACCCTTAACAAAATAGGATTTTCGGGTTCGGAGATATATTTTCCTTTCTTTTTCAAAAACTTTCAGGTAATCCATACAAATACTTTTCCGAGGTTGATCAACCTCCCACGTTTAAAAACTATACTTCATCCTATATCCCATCCAGTTGTTTAATTACATGTTTATGTAAAACGTACATTATAATTACAACTCTTTTCCCTTCAATCCCCTGTTTGAAAAACCTTTCAACCCCCTCTCCCTTTTCAAAAATTTATATAATTTCAACAATGTGTGTGTTACTACTGCTTCGTACATGTACTCATTTATACAAGGTTAAAATGTTCTTTTTCAGAAAGCATTAATTCGTAATTTACATGACTGTACACATGTTTTGAAAATACATTTTGTCACTCAATGATTGACATATTTAAACTAAACTTCAGAAAGTGTTAGGTAAATAAGGTATAATTACTTAAAAAAATAATTAATCTTTCATCAAAAGAGACGGTACATATCTTAAATTTGCGTAGTTTCCATGTCCTATCATTTACCGAAATCAAAGTCTATCAATTTCTTTGAAGTGATTATTACTCGGCAAATCATTGGTTAAGATAAGGATTATTGCAGTTATAAACACTGAAAACCTATGATAAATGTAAAATATGGAAATAAATATTAAATGCGGCAAAATCTAATGAACAGGCAGAGATGATAATCCGATAAATTTTATTAATTTAAGTAGTGATCAACTTACACGCTGAATACAAAAATCACCAGCAGAATTTTTGGCAAATAAAATCTACAAACCTCGGTACAAATATTACTTCATTCAGAAATGTATATCGTATGAAAAATGAAAAGGAAAAAACAGTTTGCGGCGAAAACATAGATATTTAGCGATTTTAGAAATGGTTTTATCCCCCCCCCCCACCTACCCCTTCTAGAAAGTGATACGAATCGGCTAATTAAAACTTTATCAGAAGTCAGCAAATTTATTTAAGTTTATAAAAATCTTAATACATGCTTATTTGTGTCTGAAAAAGGATAAAAAAAAAATTAACATAGTACATGTAAGTTTATATTCATTGTTGTAGTGAAACCTGGAAGATGAATTTCGTTTGATATCAGTTGAGTGTGTTACATGTATACACTTGCTGTGATCAGAACTAAAGAATGTGAAAGTGTGATAAACATACGGCGCCCCTGGCCCACCGGCAGGGACCCAATATATTTTTAAAACAGATGTGAACTCGGAACTGACCATGAGAATGTTTCAAATCACGAGAGAAATTCTTTCCGCGTAAACAGACTTTCAAGGTCACCTAGCGTCATGCGATTTTGATTGACAGGTGAATGAGTTGATGCACAAGAATCTCGTGCGTACAGCATATACATGATTCATAACATATGAACCAAAGTTGTGGAAATTAATTAGAATTATAGAATGATTAATTTTGACTTCCGTAACCTAAATAAAACGAAGAATTAAAAAAATAATAACAGACTATGTCAGAGGGAGTTCTCTCTCTCTCTCTCTCTCTCACGTATTGCTTTTTACACACTTGACAAGAAAAAAAAACTGATTAAAATAAAAAAAAAAATTGAAATAATTACTTGCAATAACATAAAGTTGTAAACACTAGTCTATGAAAATAATGTTTGCTGTTACGAGAAATACATAAATTTTGGAAATTACTGCATTTCTGAACAGGTATGAAATATATTGACCAAGAAGTGACTCTGTACACTAATTAACAAGAGAATTTGCAATTCATCGATATCCGGTAAATTTGTTTTCTAGAAGAAAAAAAATTAGAGGTACAAATACCCGGTATTATGTATGTGAGAATGTGAAAAAAACCCGGATAGATGAACTTGAAAAGTAAAATCTCTCTCTCTCTCTCTCTCTCTCTCTCTCTCTCTCTCTCTGAACATTCTAAAATGTAGAACTGAATTAAAATCAGTTTAATTATTATGAAAAAAGTAAATAATATATGATTTGTAGAGGAATGCTGCTTTAGCAGTTCAAGCCATTTTTTTTTTACTTTTTAAAAAAAAAAGTTTTCGTACTAATCGCAGAATATTTATAAACAAGAAAAAGAATGCCCGATACACAGGTAGAAATACTTCCACATATTTGAAAGAGATTGAATTTTTCTATGTCTCAAAATGTCAGGTTAAATCAATGTATACATACAACTGCCAGATTTTTTTGTGAATGTATACACCTAGTCAATTACCAAACTACGTATAAGAAATTATCGTGAATACTAGGGTTTATTTTTCTTGCATGCATTTTTTCTTCCTCGCATGTAGCAACTTACTAGTATCTTCTTTGATATGTGGTCTTTCTATTTATACTATAATTATTTCTACAAAATAAGGGTATATTCATAATCTGTATGTATACTGACTCGACATTTTTTTATTTCACTATTTTTATTTACGAAGTAGGAATCAGATAATATTGAATTAGCTCTCTGATATATATATCTGAATATCCTTTTATAATAATTATTTTACAGAGAAAATTATCGCTAAAATTATCGACCCGTGTCTATGTTTCGCACTGAATAAGTTAAACGGCAATGTAATCTCTTGTACTTGGATTTGTACATGCGGATTTATCGCTTATATCGGAAACATAATAATTTGCACAATGGATATATATATATAATTGTTCTTGTTTTCAAATAAATATGAAATATGAATTCAACAGAAATAAAATTTAAATTTATTAAATATACTTGGCAATCATACCGTCAATGGCGAACCAAGATTTACACCTCGAAGCTGTTATATTATGAACTCACATGTTTGTTAACGAGCTGTTTGTATTAAGTCAATCTTCATTTTTGATTTTTTTTTCTAGCTATCAAATAATCATTATTCATAATTTCAAAATTCTATAACTGAAATGATTTTTATAAACAAACTATTTACTTCCGTAATTTTCTCACACGGTGGAACACGGAGGGTCCCCGAAGAAAATGGTGATGTCCACGGTGTTACACGGTGCGTCTCTGGAATGATCGCAATATACACACACCGTGGAACACCGTGTACACGGTGTAACACGGAGTATTTTACACCGTGTATTTTCCACTGTGGGGTGGCAAAAACTCGTGAGCTGTACTGTAAGTTACCCTGGTAATAAGTTAACTCCTTAAAAGATTTTTTTTCTTCAAAACTGCTATATCATTATATAATTTAGGATTTATATCCATGGTAAAAGGACCTTGCGAAGAAACCTTTACACAGACATGAATTCAAACATTTTATAGTACACACATTTTTCACTAGAAAATTGTTCAAATTTAGGGAAAGTGTATATTACATGCCAGGGTGAGAAAAAATATTAAATAAGGCTTACCTAAGCAGAGATCACAGAGCTCACCCCACATTAAACTAATAATCTAGTAATGTGTGTCCATCCCTACATGAACATTTTTGCAATTTTGGTCTAATAGAACTTGCAGTTAGTTTTGGATTACAAAGCTAACCTTATCAAAAGTTGTCTTTAAGAAAAAGTCCCATACTACTCTGATAATCTAGAACTGTGCATCTCTAGATGCAATATTTGGTCTGATGTGCTTGCAGATACTTGAGAATGAATTTATCTAACAAGAAACTGTGATCGACGTTCAATACACATACATGTAGGTCACAATCTCTGCTGCAGCCAGTTGTTTACATTTTACCCTCGCTAAAATAGTTCAGAGCGTAGGGATACTTCATATCTTATTCCCACTGAGGAACTTGTATTTAGTATTTGTAAATCCATAAAAATACTACATATTGCTTGGAAATCAAATTGAATACATTGTAGATCTTGTTTTGTGACTGAAATTCTGATTTCTATACATGCATATTCAGAGGACTATATTTCTTGGAGAACTGATAAAAATTAACATTTTAATATTTCCAATCAAACTTGCGAGTACTATTGTTTACATATTAGCAACCTATCTCTGATTTGATCCTTGCTTTCTAAGGGTATCATATTTTAACAACAAGATTACTGAATTGTCCCAAAGAGCGAAGATCAAGAAAAAAATGCAAATGGTAGTGATCACAGGGGTCCGCCATAAAGCTATAGAACAGCTATCGAGGCCGACTTACGTCACCTCGAAAAATGAAACTGATCCAAAAGCTTTAACCTGGTGCTCGTCTGAAAATGTAGGTCAATTTGAGCATCTGCAGCAAGTCCAGTAGTTTGCATTTCATAAAAGTATCATCCAGACAAGTTTGATTGTGGGGCATGTAGTTACTTTTAGAATGAAACTGTTCCCAAAACCTGGTTCTCATCCCGAAAATATGGGTCATATCCAGCATCCAAAGCAAGTTATTCTTAAAATGAACCTGCTCTAAAAATTCAAACCTGGTGACTCATCTGGAGTGTAGCCCAGTTCCAGCATCAGAAGAAAACCTGGTAGTGTGCATCCTTTGATATATCATTCATGCCAGTTTGGTCAATATATAGCTTAAAGTTACCTGGAAATGAGACCTGCTCAACAAACTTAGACCTGCTCCAAAAACATTAGGCTAGTCATTCTTAAACTGAAATTGCAGCATCTGAAACCTTGAATGGTACAATGAAACATACTAGAAGCAGCTTCCATGCATGTCTGAGCAATATAGAGCATACATGTAGTTCTCTTGCCATCGGCATTACACAAGCTCCATCAAACTTCATTGAGGTGAGCTAACATTTCATTGACTCCTCATCTGAATATGAATCATGGTAAAATAATATGTCATAAATCATCACACCCCAACCAATAGGACCCAAAAGGGAATCTTTAACCAAAAATCTATATCATTTCAAATACAAAAACATTAAGAGAAGACAAACGTTGCACAGTTGGGTCGTTGCATCAACACCGATAGGTTCAACTTTCAATTCTATCTTTGATTATTATTGGTATCAACTTGCACTATACATCTTACATATGACTGCACCAATTCGTTATTAAAAGTACTTAGCTATTAAGGACATTAAATATAATACTTTAATTACCTTGAAAACAAGTTTGTAATCATCACAGATCTGCTTCCACACAGGCATAACAGGAATTATTGACTCAAGATACTTGGTAGGATCTACATAACTGCCTCCATCCTTTCTAAATGCTAAATGGATGTGATTCTCACAGTCAGAACCAGTTGCTGTACCAATGGGTTGACCTGCTGCAAACTATATAAGAAAGAAGAGGGTGAACCTATTTCATAAAGAAATATATCCATTATATCAACGCATATAAAATGTACAGAACAACACCTACAATCATTTTTTTTTCAGTCATTTAATTCCATCCCAATATTAAGCGACACTAGAAATATGTCAGTACGATATGAATGCCTTCCAACTGTTCATTAGGTAGTGTAGGATGTGTATTTTCTTAATTATGCGTAAAAATATTGCATTTACAACTAACTAAAAGATAATTTCAATCCTTCAGTGAAATTATCTATGTATTAATAGAAAACAAAATGCCAATGGGTCACAACACTCACCTGAGTAACTTTTGCCTTTCTGTTATTTATATTACCCCCTTGTAATACTTATTGTAACCCCACCCTATCCCCGGGAGTCAAATATGATTTAGAATCTTCAATACCTCATGAAGCTTCCATAAGTTTCACCTTCTCTGGTCCAGTTGTTCTTGAGAATAAGATTTTTAAAGTTATTTCCCTTATATCTAATGTAAAATTTGATCCCCCCCCCAAAGGGACCATGATTTGAAATTTAGAAATTCCACTATACTCAGGTCAGCTAAAAGTGACGAAGTTTAACAGCTGGTATTTTTCGTATAAATTATCAGAAATTAATATCAATTAAAATCTCTAATAGCAGATCACTGATATATGTATACAATTGATCTGCAGAAAAAAATTTCTATCTTGGAAGCTGTGAGAGGAGTTACCCAGATAAATGAGATACCCTATATATAATTTGTGATGAGTATTTTCTAGGAAAAATTTAACAAAAATGTGGTACGGACAGACACACGGATAAACAGAAAGTTGACATCAGAATCAAACAAAAATATATGGCATGCCTAAACAAAGAGTGTGCTAAATTTTCATTCATCTCCAACGAGAAGTTGCTGAGAAAACTGTGAGGAATATTTTCTCGTATGGATAAACAGGAAGTGGACCTCATGATTTGAACAAAAACCATATGGCATGCCTAAACAAAGAATGTGCTAAAATCGCAAGTATCTGTGATGAGTAGTTATTGAGAAAAGTGTGACTAAAATTTGTATGTTATGCACAGGCACACGGACAGACAGACAGAAACACAACGTAAAACATTATACTCTCTTCTCCTATGTAGCAGGGATATATTAATAATTACTGATCTGCCCTCTTCTGTGTCAATGATGGATTTGGGTTCTATGTTGGTTATGAAGACTGTGATTCCTCGAAGAGACCCTCCTTCTGAACTGATGATAACTGTCTTTGAGTCCTCTCTATCAACAGTTACAGAACCACCAAATGGGGCTACAATCTGCAACATGAAATGAAATCAATGATACTTCAGTTAATTCTTTAATATAAAGAGAATATTACATATAAAATCCATATCATATGGCATAAACAAGGGTTGATCCAAAGGTTTGTAGCTAACTTTCTAAATTTTTTTCTGGTGATGAGATGATGAGACAAAAACATTGAACAACAGACATATACATGTAAGAAATCGAGCCATTATGAAAGAAACTACAAAAAAATAATGTTTCAATTTCTTTGAAAGTAACAGGAACTTTCTTCAATTGGACATTTTTAATTACCAGGAGACACTTTGATGTAATGTCCAGTTGGGGATATCAAGAATTGCAGAGATATTATTAACAAATAAATGTCTCCCCTACATTTTTAAATATCCCCTTCTATGGCAACACCCAAAGCCTTACTATAATAATAATAATTTTTTCCCCTTAATTTTCTATTAAGAAAGTCCAACAAGCTTACATATTTACACCTGAAATGTTCTTCTGAATCCACTAGGTTCATTAAGAAATAAAAAATAATTTTTTTAAAAATTCACAAACTTTTTAATCAACCCCCATATTATCCCTAGGGCTATATCAGCCAGAGTTGAAGGCTTGAGCTCTGACATGGGACCAAGCTGAGGGCAGATTTCACACGATATTGATTTTTGAATGTGGTATTTTATACATTGTGCAGGTCATATAAATTTTATTAATTTTTTTTTTAGTTTTAAAGGCATTTCTGCATGCCAGGCTGATATATGATATGGGTTTTCGGACATTGATATGGGGTACTGTGATATCCATGTATCGATACAGAATCAATTTATTTATTAATAATATTATTGTAAAGGTTTGTTTTTTTGTAACAAAATGTAAAACAAGAACTTGTTATTACTTACCTCATCTCCTTTCGATACAACCAGATCAAGTCCTTCATGTTTGTATCCTAAGGAAGATGGATAAAATCCACTGCCACATCCACTACCCTTCAAACGGCGATTCTTTGGAAAATTTTTGTGTACTTTTGGTCCAAATATGGCATCAATTATACCTCTTGCTGTATCATACCTAATACAATAAAGTTAGAAATATGCCTTTAATTAATTTCTTCAGCTCATCTGAGCAGATATACTTATCAATATATAGTATTTTTTTTTAAATTCAAAGGTATGGAATTGCATTAGAGGTTACCCTTCTTTTAAAACGGTATATGCATCTTTGACCTTCTGAATCAGTCCGAACATGTTGGAATATTGTTTTACAAAGTTATCTGCCAATCCTACTATATCATTAAATGGATTCATCAGAAGTGCTCGGATAGTTTCTAGTGAACGCACTGCCTCCTGCCTAAGATCCCTCTGTGACGATTAAGCAAATTTATTTATTCTATTGTATTCTGAGCAATGCTTTAACAATTTAAATTAAATTAAATTAAATAAACACATTTAATTGAGAAAGTTAAAAATGAAATTTGATGTGTCAATTTATTTGCACATTTTTTTTCTCACAGACCAACATTCAAACAGGCAGACAATTTATCCCTTCATGATTGTTAAGCAGCAAGTTATGATAGCATGTTCATAAAACTCCAATTAATATAAATACTAACCAGCGTAACTCTACCCTTTGTAAATTTTTTGACTCTGTCTTCTGCATCCTCTATTTTCTCATTGACCCATCTGTCACCAGCACTTTTCAAACTGGCAAAGGCTTCATCAGCTAGAGGCTTGTATTCAAGCAGTAGTTTTTCAACATCAAACCAATATGGTTTTTCATCTGGAAAAAAAGAGTTTATTTGAATGTGAAATCCATTTAATGCTTGCAATGGTGATGTATCCCACAATCCATCACACTTTTATGAATCCTGGACCAGTTAGGCTACTTAATTCTGATAAATTTCATTAGACCTAACCAAAACCCACCAGCCATATCTTAACTCAGGGTGCTCCATCATTTGAAACTTGACTGTGTTGCAGAGTTTAAGCGAAGCACTAAAATTTCGCGGCATTTTCACGATCAAATTCGGAACTGAATCACTATTCATTATAATTACAAAAGAATACATCACACACTACTTTTAAAATAACTTATTCATTACACAAATAATATGGTCGTACATATTGATAACAGTAAAAACACGTTCTGAGAAACAGAGGAAATTCTGGTCGATACAGTCGAACTATTTACCATTTTGAAAGTAAATTTGCCGTGATTTTTGTCAATTTTCTTGATCGAATAAAAATAATACAATGTATATTTAATGCAACTACCAATTAACCGTTACATAGAAGTGTGAAAACAAATCATTTGTCTTTGTTCCTTCATGAGTAAAGTCCGTTGAGGGTCTAGGAGATAATTGATTATATGCAAGGTGAAGCCCTAATTAAGTGCTCTACCTATTATAATTGAAGACGGTAGGATGGATTGTTTGATTAAAGTTTCAATTAGATAGAATTTATGTGTTTTGATTTTCTGATTATCACAGATCTTACTGTGTCGCACGCATAAAATTTGAATCGTTACTGTGTCGGAGAAAATTTTACTGTGTCAGTAGCAACACAGTAAAACAGCTCATGGAGAACCCTGTTAACTGGCTGGGTGTACTTCTTATGTACTGCTATAATCTTAATGACCCAAAGATATTTTTATATTAATGAAGACTTTGTTTCAAACAAATCAACATTTGATTGACCAGTTGTGGTAAATATGAAGTCCTTTTTATCCAGACAAAAACAGATATCAGTAGGTCACCTGAGAGACACAAGTGACCTAAAAAGGTAAAATACCCCTTAAAGCAATATGAGCTGCATTTAGAAAATTTTATTTTGCTGTTAAAGTCTGTTATTATGATAAATTTGTATGCAACTTCAACCTTTATGGTCAATTAGACTAAAAAAAAGCAGAAGTAAGACTTGTATATACAACCCCAGATACAGTTTTATATAAGAAATCATTATTGTACAGGATGACAATAATGTAATTTTGATTCATTCGAAGCTTATAATTTATAAACGTTATTTTCTGTCTTTGAATTAGTTATTTACAATTTCGCAACAAAAAAATTCCGATTTCAAAGTTGAAGCTCATATTGCTTTAAAAAAGAATAATTACATAAGGAGTATCAGTTCTATTTCCCATACTAAAGTATTTATATTCCCCACTTTGGTAAAGACATTAATTTTACTTAGTTCTTTTTAAAGCACATGCAGTAATACATTACCTCTTATAAATAAGCATGCTTCTTGTATTTTCCCTTTCTGTTGAATCAAAATTTTGATGGACTGAAAAATTCTTAAACAAAAGTATTTGGTATCAATATTCTGAATAAGCTTATAAAAAAATTAACAATTTAAGTGCACGTCAAAGCATGTGCATTATAGTACATGAAGGACAAATTGGCTTTAAATCTGAAATTAAAGTATATGACAATTAATGTGAACATGTTTTTTTAAATTAAAGTAACCTTATAAGGACTGATCAGGACAACTCTTCAACAATAAATCAATATGCTTTGTCACATTAAACCATATAAAAGGAAATACTATGATCATGCATATATCAATTTTAATTTATAAATGTAATTATAAAAAGCTTCTGTTAAATAAATTAAAACAAAAAATTTAATCAGTCTGATATTTCTTACGAGACAACGCCTTTTCCAATACTTTTGAGAGCAGTTTTAGGATTTTTCAGAATCTTTGAGAAGCCATCAATTATATCTTTTATGCTTTCATACAAAACTTTGCTCTGGTGTGGAATTACAATTTTGACAGGCTGTTCCAGTGCCTGAAAATAATATTTTAAAATGAATTGAAACATATTAAACACATTTTACATGGTCAGTTCAGAGGCTGTTATGCATACTGTATGTGTACTCTAAAAAGCAGGCTTCATATTTTAGCTGCTTTAGCGTAGACAACAATGTGCTAATTCATGAGCACGGCTAAGAAATAATTACATATACATTACACTGAACGGACAAATGTAGCCCTAATTTTTTATTACGCCAACAAATCCATACCCAGTGATTATGCTAAATTTTGAATACGCCACATCAAGTACACATACAGTATAACCTGGAAG
Organism: Saccostrea glomerata; assembly: GCA_003671525.1. Lineage (NCBI taxonomy): Eukaryota > Metazoa > Mollusca > Bivalvia > Ostreida > Ostreidae > Saccostrea > Saccostrea glomerata. Next base: position 85,856 of record PRKT01000988.1, read on the forward strand.
TATTCAAACTTTCAGTGAATCGTAAGCAAAAATGAATAAATGGCATTTTTGGAATAATTTACATGTACAAATCCCATCACATCAGCTTTTATGTCACTAAACAACTTTGCGACTTTATGCACAAAGTTAATGGTAGGCTTGAACTCTGGAGGTAGATCTTCAGGGTCATAGTGTCCTATTTTTTCCAGGGCTTCTGTTGATTTATTTACCAAACTTTGTACCTGCAAAATTAGGAGGGTACAATTTAAAAAAAATAACAAGAGCATTTTATTCCTGCCCAACAATTTTTCTCCAAATAAGCACTCCTTGGCCCCGTTTTATAAAAGATGTACATATATGACCATATAAGGCCAGAATGTAGTTGTAAAATGCAACTTGTTTAAGTTATTTTAAAAGAATTAAGAAATATTTATGCAGGCTATATCAAAAATAATCATTAATTTTGTAAGATTTTACATCTACAAATTTTTCGCCTCATCTAAAAATTCTTTTGTAAAATAGGCCTTTGTCTATAATTTCCATTTGTTTTTTGTTTTTTTGTTTTTTTTTTTGTTTATGTGTTTTTCCTGATGTATCAATACATGTACCTGCAAGCTCATCCTGCTTAAAGGTAAGATGAAAAGAATTAAAAGTTAAAACTTACCTTACTGGGGATACTTGTAAGAGCACCAACAAGGTCATCCGTGATTTTTTTAAGATTGATATTGCCAGATATCAGATTCTTGAACAGCTGTACTCCTGTTTTAATGCCATTCACAATTTCTCTCAATTTTTTGGAAAAATTAAGTGCCATGTCAACAATTTTTTTCATTTCATTTCCCTGAAAAATGATGAATAAGCTTAAAAACTATAAGTTTATACCTAGTTACCACTTAATAAAATCTGTGTACTGTGAAGTCAGGATACTATAGATAATCACAATATTATCAGATTCAACCATAGGTGGGTAGTATATTATATACCCATAAAATAATGAATTTCACATATTATCATCATAATAATGTACTTTATTTGTCTAATATCTTGGAGCAGAGAGGAATATTTTAAAAGATTAATCCATTTTTAGTACAAGATCAATATAGCCCCACCTATCTCGTAGGGGCTAGAGCATTTTATAAAATGCCAACCTTTAGCAACTGCAAACATCATCCACCTGACCTTAACTTCAGACCAAAATTCACTAGCAGAGAGATATGTTAGTTAATTTAAACGTAAAGATAAAAATTTTAAGAACTGGATTTTATGCAGCAGGCAATAAAATTAATTCCCAAAGGTTCTCTGCAGCCTTCAGAAGTTTACTGCAGGAATAGTTATTTCTCTTACATAAAGAATGACATACACCCCTCTACCTCAGTTCTTTATATCAAACAGAATGCAGACTTGGTATAAAAATATACCTTACTGCCTACAAAAACAACTTATCAAATCTAAATTAAACAAGATTTTGATTATAAAAAAGTAATTATAGGAAAAATAGAAAATTTTGGAAGGACAGAAGATGGACAGACAGAGTGATTATTATAGGGTATTGGCAAATTCTGAACACACCCTAATTTAATGAATTCTATAAATACTATTTCAATATACATGTATAACAAAGTAAAAATCTAATACCTGTAGAATGTTTATATTGTATTCAGTGCCTCCCTTAAAACATACTCTGGCGAGAAAGAAATCAAAATTGGATCCAATTATTCCAACATGTATTCTTGCATATGCCTCATCATGAACACGGATCTTCAGATGACCTTGGGTTGGTGCTATGCCAAAGCAAAAAAAAAAACAATAATTTTATGTAAAGGATCTCCAATGATTTGTGGTTGGATCTGAATTTTATCCAACAAGTTGAATGTGTGGCTTTTATCCCAAAACTTGAGGGGATAAAACAACACACCTGTTGAATAAAATCATATCCAAAAAAAATCAAAGGCCTGACGGCCTGAGAGGCGCATCGCATTGAGGGTATAAAACTTTTTTTCTTAGAGAAATTCAACATCAATGTTAAGGGAATGAAATAATCCAGGAATAAGAATTTATACAATAACTAACGTTTCTTTGAGGTTAAAAAAATTGAGTCATGGCTCTGAATTTTAGCCAATCTATCAGAAGAGGAAAAACTTTTTTTTTTAAAGATAGTCTGATATATCGGTTATAATTCATTGATATCTAAATTAAATCATAATTGATTTGAATTGTATTTTAATTCTTTTTTATCTTTATTCTTTTACTATTAGGAAGATAAAATAGTGAATGTCAATATAGTGTAGGAGTTGTAATTCCCACTCTAAAATATTTTCCTTTTTTACCCAGGTTCGTTCCGAAATATAATTGTTCTGGACCAAGGTTAACTTTCCTTAAATAAAACAACTTGTAAGGTTTCAACAATTTATTATACAAAAAAAAACATGCAAAAATGAAAAATCATGTAGTTCCTGATTCAGGTGGAAAAGGTGTCTTGACCCTAAAACCTAGTCAGTGAGTAGATACACTACTGATAATATAAAGGTTTGTCATGATTTAAATAGCCAAAAGAATAAAAGAAGTGAAAGTGACCAATAGATACTTTTCATGCTTGACTGACAATTGAATACCGATAGCCAAAATATATCTCTTGATAGAGCTGTATTAATCTAAATACCTTTAATATTATGGAAAGCCAAAAGTGAAATCTACTACAATAGAAATAACTAGTACTGATTATTGAATAATTTTATATAATTTCATACCTGAATTATTTCAGTTTCTTTCATTATGTGCACTTTTATAAATATCACTACTTTGTTTTAACTTTTCCCAAATATAAATGGCACAATATATAACAAATGTTATATACATGAAATGTTCATCTAAATTATACGGGACTAAAATAAACATTCAGGCGTGATATACAGTTTATCATGAACCCTATACAAAACCGAGTAATTTATAGTACGAGCTGTTGTTATGCAAATAGATCTTACTCCGCGCAGTGCAGGTTTGTTGTAGTCTCGTTCAACCAGACGATCGGCTGTCTCCGTGAACTCCGACCAGCAGAGAGTCTGGTAAAGAATCACGTAAGCGTTTGTAACCGTCAGAGGGCGCTATCTTGTTTTCATTTTAAAAATCCTTTTGGTAAGCAAACGTTATATACGTTTCTTCTGCTTGATTGTTACTTTATATTAATAAACTGGTCTTTAATTAGGGATACCAAACGAGAAATTACAATATCAATCACAAGAATGTGTATTACGCAGATAAGGCTACACTACTTTCACTTTTGCTTTCGTACAGAATATTTGCAAGACATAATAAAACACACTTACCTATAACTGGTGGGCATTACCGTGAACAATTCCTCTCTAACGGTTTTAAATTTTAGACGTATAACTTTCACATCTTTAAGTTATTTTTCTGCTGATTTATCATGTATTTGTTTAAATCTTGTAGGTGTGTTTTTTTTCAGCCAATCAAAAACTTTACCAGAATTTCGATAAGCCTCGCTTTGGCGTTACAATCGATATCACGTATCTTTACCAGACCCTCTGGGTGGTCGGTAGTGTTGTCACGATGATCGATTTATAATCGATGATCGGTCAGAAAGGCTGTCGATTTTAGACAATCGATTGGAGATTTTAATAACCAATTAATCGGTATATTTTAGGGCTGGGACGATACAACTTTTTCTATATCGATACGTATCACGATATTTGATCCACGATACGATATGTATCACGATATGTTTAATTGCTTATAAAATCTGTTTTTGCATTGAAATAAACAAATTATTTCTTTGCAGATAAGAATAATTTATTCAAAATAGTTGTTTATATGTTGTAAAATAAAACAAAAATATTTTACTCAAGTGGTGTAAATTATTATTTATTTCACATCTATATTTATCTTATTTACTTTATATATTAAACCCCAAAAGTTAAATAAACAAAGAAAAATAGAAGTAAGATTTTGGGGGGCGATATTTCGATATTTCTTCATATGCATCGATATGCGTATCGTCCTCACATGTATCACGATATATCGATATCTCGATATATCGTCCCAGCCCTAGTATATTTCAGCACATTTCTTTTTTTTTTTTTAGTTTTCTCACTTTTATCTCAAGAACAGGCTCTTGTTATCAAAATATATATCTTCCAAGTGTTGTCCTTTACTACCTATCTTAAAATCTGTTTAAAATAAATCATAAGATAATGATAATTGTATTTCTAAACTAAAGAAACAAAACTACTTGTATAAATGAAATATATTAGTTTTCAGTATATGGGTGAATTCACTTTTCATTTCATGCGTAATCACAAGGATTTGCAATATTAAATGTCTTATAACAGTTTAAAAAATTAATTCCATATACATTTTAGATGATCATGTAAATTAAAACCTGATCTGTAAATGATTATGTTTCCAAGGCCAAGTAATTCCTAATCATGCAAAAATCTGTATTACTGAAATTGTTAATCAAACTGCATATATACTGTTTTTAGAATTTTGATCTGTACAATGCACCTTTACTTACATTATTTAAAAATAAAATTCTAAATTTTATATGAAATATAATACCTATTTTATGCAAAGGGTTACCGATTCGATTATTGGCCGATAATCAGTTGGTTAGGGTCAACCAATGCTACCGATTAATCGATTCTGATTTTCAACCGATTTGACAACACTAGTGGTCGGAGATTTACGGAGACAGCCGAGGGTCTGGTTGAACGAGACTATTGTTTTCTCTCTTTGTTTTAATTGTTTATTTTCTCATTTTTCGTAACCTCTGTTGATTCAAAGTGAAAACAACATGTATGTATGAGATTTTATGTTATTAGCTGTTTAAAATTAACAATGGATATCGCCAACTTGTCAATGTACATTAGAACTATTTTTAATAACGTGTTAAGAATCAATATTGTTGAGTCCTTTGCCGCCGCAGTTTAGATAAGAAAGAATTGCCAGGTGATCGCAATGAGGCTGCATCGAAAACAATGCGCCTCAAAAAAAATTAAAGATTTTTTTATTCTATGGTTCTAACATCACATTTAATGTTTAACATTGTTTTACACAAAAATCTATAATACTTTATCACTTTTTCACAAAATATCCATGAAATGGGGTAAACATGTGATAAATTTATGTAGGTCTTCAAATGCTGGTGTTAAACTTTTTTTATTTTCTAAAAATCTACACATTCTAAGGCAAAAAAAAATTAATTTCTTGGTTCTCAGGTCCTCCCTCATCTCTTCCAAGGGTGCCTCATTGACCCTTTCTATTGCTAAATCAATAAAATAAAAACAACAAATCACCTCCCTTATCATTTTTTGAGGTTTTGTACAATGTAAAAAGCTGCCTCATCAGGTTTTTGGGGCAATAAAAAGTAAAAAAAAAAAAGCCTCCCTCCCTCATCATATTTCTTGAAAGAAGGCCTGAGAACCAAGGAATTAACTTTGCATGGCCTAATTAATGTTTTTTATAGAATAAGCATTCCCCCAGAGTACATACCTATAGCTAAATCCAGAAAGTTTATCATGATTACTCCAAAAGATGCACCTATAGCTGTAGAACCAATGAGTTTTCTCCAGTCTATACTTGGAGCTTCTAAACGAAAACGTATTCCCTCCCAAACATTTCGACGAGACCTCTCGTGACTTCCCGCAAGATCCACAACATCAATGCCATCATCATATGGGTCCTCCACAAATGTTGAGTTGTCAAACAGGGTCTTTTCTCTTCAAAAATAGAAATGATTAGCATAATTGATTCCGATAAAATTAGGTGCAGTCTAATAAAGCTTAGTACATCCGGTCAAGATTCAGTAATGGAGTTATTGTTTTATTGTATTTCTATCCAAAACACCTATGATCTTAGAAAAGGTCTAGACTTTAACAATCATGTGGTCATTCTATACCCTTATCAATTTATTATTATACAAAAACTAGATTAAATCTAATAAATCTGATGCTGAAGGAAAGGAGTCTAGGAATTTTGATACTGGACCTGTCATTGGTCTAACATGAAAAATTTCAGATTTAAAGTCAATGAACTCTGACTTTACAGAATAATATAATGCAAAGGAGTTTTCTCATCCTACAAGGGAAGCATATAAATCTGACAATACAGGTGCAAGTGGGGGGTGCTGAACATATTTCTACCAAGATTTGGCAAATACATAATTTGCTGGACCTCCGTCAAAAATATTTCTCCCAGTTGCCATTTTGTCCTTTAGTCCAAAAGTTGTATATCAGCCTACTCCATGACCTGTTGCCAGAATGGTTCAGTGGTAAGCATGGTCTTGTTTTATACTAAGGATGCTGACTCAAAACAAAGCATTCACTGCTCAATTTCCTGCAAACAATTTTGTAATCCTAAACATCTTGAACTGGACATTTTTTGATATAAATTTTAAGTTACCTGGCATTCATAGGAGCAATCATCTTTCCCTTTGGATGAGCCATGTACAAGAGAGAAGCCTCATATCTGACTGACTGCTCCTCATCATACAGAGCTGAATACAGCAGTGTCTCAGCAGCCTAGGAATCCAATATCAAATTGAATAACTGTTAAATGTACATTTTCACTGTTTAGAATTCATTCACATATCTGTGCAATATTACAATTTTAGTGTGCTGTAATATGAGCATTTCATAAACATATTTATCATCTTGTTTGAAATTTTTAAGCAAACGATTCAATATCTGTAAAAATACAACCAAAAAAAGAAGATAAAATCATTTCGCTTGACAGTTCAAAGCCAACTTTATACATGTACATCAATTATTTCCGTACAAACTGAGTGTACATTTCAAGACAAAATCTGTAAATGAAAATAGTATCATTAGCCCACAGAATGCTTACTGAAAACAATACAAAGCAGCACAACAATTCAGTCAAACCTCATTATCTCAATATCAATGGAACAAAAAAAAACTTTCAGATATTTATTGATTCAAAATATCAAGGGTAAAATCTGATTTCACCTTTTTGGCATTTATATACGTACGTGTTCATGGTGGTATTTGCGGAGGGCATGACATCCAGCCCTCTTTATCCATGGTGAGTTTGTGCTGTTGATATGAGACAGAATGTAGTCATAGGATTCATCTAGCCTGGCATTCCCTAGGGTCTCCAGTAGGATCACTTTATGGTGGTCATAGTCCTCCATCTCTCTCCTTGTCATCAAAGCTCTCTTCTGTCTGTATACCCATGGGTCTGAAATTTTTAGATTAGCAAATAAACAGAACACAAATTGTGCTGAAAGACCACCATACAATTGTCGGCTGCATATTTTGATTTTTTTTTTTCATAAAAAATACTTTCATGAATATTTAGAACTTCATTAGCTTTTATACCTTGCTTTGACATTATTTTTATTCTATTGAACATGAGGGTTGTCCTAGGAAAACTTAACTTATTTAAAATCTCATAAACCACCTAAACAAAATTTTTCTATTTTTTTACTCTCTGAAAATCATTTTTTAATTTAGGAAACCTTTTTGTGTGCAATTCTGCCAGTCTACCTGCTCGCAATATCTTTTCTCAGACAACCCTCATATATGATTACTAATTTAATTTAGCCTTACCATGCACTCCAAGAGCTGAGTGAACCCAATTCATTATTTGTCTTGCTCTCTCTACTTGCCCTTCCTTAAAGAGTTTATGGCTTACAGCTCCTAGGGCCAACATGCATCGACTGTGTGTATCATTAATGTAAAAGGCTGCAGAAAACTTCTCTTTGTGTATAACAGCATCTTCAATTGTTTTCAGCATAAACTGTATACATGTACAAGAAAAAAAATCATTTCTATTATTAGTAGCATAACTGATATATCAGCAGCAATAAGTTTGGCTTACAACATCCAATATGTAGGTTACATGTACTGTTAAAGCTAAACACATTTTTGCTTTATTAAGGCACATTTTTGAATCATTATAAATATAATTCATTGTATCTGTTGAGTTCATGATGTTTAAAGATTGGCCACAAGAAAAAAAAACTAACATTTTGCTGTTAGACTGATTACAAATACATGTAGTATGCTCTCTATAACAATTTTAAAATCTTACTGTATAATATAAAGAAGCTGATAATCATCTGGTCAAAATACTAAAACTTTCTTTTAATTTATAGAATCTGACAGTATACAATTATATAGGAGTCTTTTTTATCTTAAGTTTCTTCATCCTTCTATCAACACATATAAATCTGCGTTCTTACTCAAATTTTTTTTAGAAGAAATTTAACAAGAGGCCCAGGGGCAACAGCGCTCACCTGAGCACATCAGGCTTGAATTTACTCCACCCCCCCTTCCCTCCAGGCGTTCATCATTTGAACAAACTAGAATCTACACTACCTGAGGATGATTCCATATAAATATCATTAATCATAGCTTTGAAGTACTTGAAAAGAAGATTTTAAAAGGTTTCCAAATATATCCCTATGTAAAACTTGGGTCGGCCATTTTGGCCCCACCCTAGCCCTGGGGGTCATGATTTGAACAAACTTGAATCTACACTACCTGAGGATGATTCCACATGAGGTTCATCTTTCCTGGCCCAGTGGTTCTTGAGAAGAAGATTTTTCCTATATATTCCTATGTAAAACTTGGGTCGGCCATTTTGGCCCCACCCTAGCCCCGGGGGTCCTGATTTGAACAAACTTGAATCTGCACTACCTGAGGATGATTCCACATGAGTTTCATCTTTCCTGGCCCAGTGGTTCTT
>PRKT01000988.1:115010-154640 GCA_003671525.1 Saccostrea glomerata
TTTTTTCAAATATCATTGACACTTAAGTTTACGAGTTATAGAAATAGATACATCTGGGTGGGAATGATAAAGAGTTGAGCTGATAGACCTTAATTCAGCCAGTCTTTTCTTCGTTGTCCGTTTCTAGGTTTTCTTCAATCCATCAGTTTTTAGAAAGAAACACATCAAAGTAAGGGCACCGCAAAGCGGAGCATTCTTTCCCAAAAAGCATGTTCAGTAAATCAAGGCAGCATTTGACATCGATCGCGATACAAATTACGTCAATTCCACACAGAAAAGAAACATACACATAAAGCAATAACACACATAATCGCATCACTATATCCTATCATACGTTGCGAGGGGGGTAATACTGTTGTCTATTTCTAAAATGTAAGTCTAATTCCTTTTGTTTCATGAAAATTTTTTCAAAGTGCGTTAAATGTTTACATGGTGTAAAATTATGATGTACAGTCTTAACGCACTTTGAAAAAATTTTTCAAAGTGCGTTGATTTGGTCCCAAATTCAACGCACTTTGAAAAAAATTTTCAAAGTGCGTTAACCTGGTCCCAAAAATTAACGCACTTTGAAAATTTTTTTCAAAGTGCGTAATTTTTCAAAGTGCGTTGTAACAAAGCCCTAACTCTTCTCTTTCAAAAGTTATGGCCAATGTAAAGTAATATATACATTTTTGAAAAGCTGGTCAATCTTTAAGGTCCAGGGATCAAAAAATATATAGTGTATTTACAAAAGTCTTGTAACAGGCAAAACACATGTACATGTGTAACTAACCAAAGCCATAATTTAAGTTTATCTCTTCTCATTCAAAAGTTATGACCAAGGTTAAAGTTTTTGTGACAGACGGATAAACTGAAAGATATGGACAGACGACTTAGATTTAATTTCCCTTGGCTTTCGCGAAAGCGGGGGACAAAAATTACAAATGTGTATCCCTTTATAAAGGGGTGCCATTTCTTAGGTTAAGGACAGATGATACAAACAAACTTTAATCAACAATTTTGAAAATAACACCTTGGATCATGTTTTAATGAATAAAATGAATAGGTTTCACTGCTTAGTTTTTATTTTTTATTGAAAGTTGCACAAAAATGGAATTTGAAGTGAAAAATATTTGTATAGAATAATAAGGATTGTTTCAGAAGGGTAGCTAGCATTTTGAACGTCACAGAAGCATTACAATTTCTTTATATTTTAAAAAGAATATTTATCATTTGCATCATTTTCAATGAAATTAGGTAAAAAAAAATATATACCAATCCAGACATCCAATTCTTTTTGTATTATCTGTCCTTAAACCTTCGTAAGTTTTGTCATTATATAGTGTTATATCAAAGATTTATCCAATGGTAAAAGATTTGGAGAAGCTCCGAAAGGTAAGATATGTATTTTAGATATAATACAAAAAGATATGATTCTGGTACCATGGTAAAGTTTCAATAAGTCAAATCGTGTACGTGACACAATATTCCATTTTTAGGGCAACTGAAATATACTTACCATTTTGAAAAGTCATTGTCAATACCCTTAACATCTGAAAAGAATAAATATAATGCAATTAAATAAATAAAAGAAACAAACAACAGAAATTAGGTTTTAGTCAAATTTGGCCTTGATATTAAATTCAAACTAAATATGGATATTATTTAGATTAATATGATAAGCCGTGTAGTAACCACTAATCATACAGAATCCATCAAATAAATGATATGTCTACATTCTTTTAGCGAGTGCCTTTCAGAGCCCGACGGAAAGGGACTGCTTGGTTGCAACCCCCCCCCCCCCGCCCCTCCCCCGGCCCCTACTTATAAAGATAAGAATTAACTTTTAATAGAAAAAATAAAAAAGTCATAATTCCAAATTTCTCATATCTTATTTCTTTGGAGGAGGGGCATTTTTTTGGATACCAATTTACCACATTACCTGATTTCATTATACTGCGAGATTGGAAAGGGGGTGGGGTCAGGCTTTCAATGAGCATTTTCAGTAGAAACAAGTAATGTTTGGAATAAGGGGGCAGATCCAGACCCCCTCCTGATGACGTCCCTGTGATGTAAGACTATCCTTTATTTCTAGTACATTATATCCTTAGAGCATATTTGATATAATTATTGCGTTTTCAAGCACTATATTTTCACTTACTTGGATTCTCCTCCGGGGCAACATTTACGGTATAAACCTTCAATAACAGCTCCTGTCCGCCATTCAGTGTTTGGATGTTGGTGTAGCTGACCTGTAAAATCAAACAGAGGGATAACGAAATTAAAGTATGATCAAGCTAAATGTCCAGTCTTTGTTGACCCAATTAACGCACTCACCATTAACTCCTAATCATGATCAGAAAGATAATCCGTGGACAATTCACCGTGAAAATAAGTCATTATAATTTGTATGAAAAAAAAATCAGTCAACAATTTATTTAATGAGAGACTGTGGTTTATATGATATATTTTTCTCCAAGTCCAAAAATCCTTCCTTAAGATTTTGGACAAATTCTGCTTCATAGGCCTGAATACAAAAAAAAGATCTGCTAATAACAATTGGTACCCATGGGAATTCCAATAGATTGTTGGAAGACCTGGTAAAACAACAACAACACTAATGTTGTCAATCAGAAACACATGTTTTAATACAACTTCAGAGTACCTGTGTGTACAGGCAGGATATCTTTAAACAAAATAATTTTGGAAATGACCAATTAAATGACAAAGTAAGTTAATTTACGAGTTCTATTGTTATTGAAAAAGATGCTGTCAATTATATAAAAAATCTGAAATTTATTAATTTGTGGGGAATAGTTGTATATAAAGTTGAAAAGTCGCAAGTTTTTCAGCTTTGGTAAAATATTGTGATTTCAAATTGTACAAAAGTTCCCTGGAATTTTTAAGTAATAGTATCTAAAAGATTTAATAAAATGAGAGAATATTTAAATTTTGTGAAATTTAATGTTCACGGAGTCCATTCTTGATACTGAATAGATTTTAACTGTGTTTTATTGAAAAGAAAGGCAGGTAGATTGAGAGGGCAGGTATTGAAACAGTTGATATCAGTCCAGGGATGCGACAACAGCAAGAAAGTACTTAGGGCAATACACATGTATCCTTTCTATAATACCTATGCATAATTTGTCAAATCAGTACAAAATTCCAATATGACAAACCTTTATATTGTGAAGTGACTAATCTTTCTTTTACCAAAGCTTCTCGGTATTAAGCTATGAAGATACAAAGGTCCTACATTTTCACACAAAATAACCAACAGTTCTATAATTTGGATGTTTTATAATTCAATTTCATGTTGGTTGTTTGGAGTATATTAAAATTTTCAACTTTCCTTACGTTAGTAGTAATATACTACTAATCTTATTACCTCCTCTTATCTTTCAGTACATGGTCTATGCCCGAACAGTTTGTAAAACAAGGCATACTTTTGACAAAGAAATTGATGAATCAAGGATATCAACTGTCAGAATTACAGAAGAGATTTATTCCTCCATGGTATTCCTTCTTTGATGCTTTTAAAGGACCTGATTTGTACAGTCATGTACAAGAGCTGTTCAATAAATAATGTCCTCAACTATATGACATATATTACAGATATCATATGACATTAAACTTGACCTTCTCTCATTATTGAATCTTTCATGAATTTAAAACAGTTTATGTGACCACTTTTCATCACATAGTTTCATCGTGAGAAGCTTGGAAACAAGGGCTTTTCGAGACACTGTATTATAATTGAATGGTAAAGAATCAGTAAACTAGAGTGAAAATAAAAGCTTCATTTAAGCTGCCGTAAAACTTGTTAAAAACTTGTTAAGAAATATTCACTGAAATATGTGACATTTACAGCATCAAATGCCTGTTTTATAGACAAAAGAGCAGGTGAATTTCAATGATAAAAAATTATATAATGGGCATCAAAAATGGGTACCCTTCTTGCCAACAAAAATTATGACAACTTATGTACTGTTCGCCAAATTTCAACAAATAATATTTGATGATGTATGATTGACTTTAAGACACATAGCAAATTTGATAGACATCACATCGGGGGTAGTTAACACTGAATTTAAGAAACGTTTGACGGTAAAAAAGCTTGATACTCAAAGGTCACCCTATATTTTGAAAAAAAAGTGTGAAAACAACACCGTGTACAAAACTCTTAACAATTATTTTAAGATATCAGTAATTGTAGTTATCCACGTTTGTTTTATTTTCAAACAGATATTGGAACATAAATCTATTGCTTAAAACCCTAAAAAGAAAATTTACCATAAGATATACTTGATAAAAAAGGCGAATGTCTGACAAGTGCACAGGTATGCAAGAGCACAAAGACAGATTTATATGTAATTTTCTTAAACATTAGTGGTATTTTTGTTCAAAATCGTATTCGGAGAGACAGTTTAATTTCTGGAGGAGTTTAGAAAGCACTTTTTTGGCCAAAAAATCAAAAGGTTTATTAGAGGAAGGACCCAGAATCAGGAATCCACTACATTGAATTTCTTCAAGACAGCGTCCAAACGCGCATGCCCTGAAGAGTAAAGGGTTTTTCGGGATAAACAGAAAATTAATGTTTTTTCACATTAACAATATTCGCCAGATCTTTGACTTTTTGACTTGTTTCTATTTCCAAACTTGGAAAAAACACCTTTCAGAAGGAAGAAACAAGTCCGGGAAATCATTTGATCTGCCATTTTCCAGTATACTAAGGGTTATACCTAAAAATGAGTTCTAAAAACGACCAGAAGTTGGATAAAAAATGTTACGGACATGTATTTTACTTAAAAGAGATTAATTAGTAAAATCATGAAGACTAAATCATTGAAAAGCGTCTTTTGCTTCTTTCTGAGCACCGAGGACATTATTTATTGAACAGCCCTCGTATTGTTTCAATGGATCATAGGCTAGGATTTTATCACTGGGCGTTTTCTCAATGTTTCATTCAAATTTTATATTATATTCAGACATATGAAAATGAATGGACAATTTCTTGCTTAAATCTTTGTTGGATTTACCCTATATTATTAAAAAAACACGTGACATCTGATTATCATTGATTTTTTTATCTCAACAAATAAAAAAAATTATCTTAGTAAATTTGATATTGCACAGCCAATAGCAAATAAAAATTCTAATTCAATATGAACTAACATTTGATTAATCGAAAAATTTGAATATTTAACAGTAGAAGTATATATAAAAAAGGTTAAACGGGTTTTTTAAAATATCCTCTTTACATTCAATTAATTCAAATATACACTATTTTCTATTAAAAATTCAAAATTTGATGACATAATCCTTTTAAAATTGTCTTGATTATTTAATCGAGTAAACTTAATGAGATCATTTAAAACCATGAATCCATGAATTCTTTGTAATGAAATTTTTTGCACTTGTATTCGAGTTTAATTTTTCAGCGTTACTAAGTGCTGTTATAATAAAACAAGGAAGGTGAAATAATTCAATACCCAAAGTTAAAAAAAAATGTTAGCTTTAAACCAATGGCAAAATAGAGGTCTTTCTTCGCGTTGGTAATTTATGAATTTTTATTAGTTTATGAACTGCGTAGTTTATAAACTACGCAGTTGATAGCAAATGCTTTATGGACGAAAACATTGTTTTGCCTTCCCGAAAACGTGTTTTCGCCTGCATTCTAATTATTCATACAAAATTTCATTTGGTTTAAATTTTCAATTGTCTGCCTTCTAAAAGTTAAGATATAAGAAAAAAATTCAACAAATTCAATCACGTTGTCTTTCCACTAAATTTGATTTTGACAATGCCTTCGTATTGCTTAGTTTCATTATTGCTTGATCCATGCATGTCACCTAATGAGAAAATTGCATTTAAAATAGAAAATGTTGGAATGGAGGTCTAGGGAAATCCTTTCTTTATTGGCACGACGTAAAAATGATTATAATATTTCATTATTCGCTTTTTAGTTCTGAATAATTGTTGTTATGATTATGCATGTATAGTGACCAAATTCCTGCTTCATTTGTTGTGTTCTTTTAAGTGTTTGAAGGCCGATTCTCAAGATTGTTTTAATTTTCTTCCCCAAAGCTTTTGTAAATTAAAGGATGTCTTGTATGCCTTTGTAAATAATAGGTATAGTATTTCAAAAGCAAACTATGTCGTCTATAGTAATAACCTTAAAAAATAAACATACACCTATCTGGCCGTATTTATATATTCTTGTGCAGTTCTTTAAATTTCTTTATCAGCTTTTTACAGACATTTGTCCTTCCACGTAAAAGACTTTGCAAAACAAAGAATAAAATGAACACATATGCCATTGTTATCGGAAGCTAATTGAGAAAAAGGGGGGGGGGGGGCAAAGTGAAAGAGAAAAAAAAATTCAAAACCTAAAAAAAACTTTACAAAGCAAAAAAAAAAAAAAATGAAAATGTCTCCATTTCCCTGGCAGGGCAGTTAGAAACTTCTTTCAGTACCAATTTTTTTCTTTTGAAAACACTACCATTTACCCTTTTGACCTAAAGTAGAATGTGCATGTTGAAAGTGAGGTGGGGGTATACTTGTGTGCCAATGTTCAATATCTATATTATGTCTATATTTGCAAAAAAAGTGGGAAGGCTAAGCCCCTCCTAGTATCCCACCCCCGGTTTCGACGCCTATGTATGTTGATTTTTATGTGAATTAAAGAATATTTCTGTTCATTGGAAAGTATAAGACCTTGAATTTTTCTAGTTTGTTTTTTTCATTGATCTCAAGACTTTATTTCTAGAAAGTCAGTCCTATAAATTGAGCAGGTGGTCAGAATATTTCATCTAATCAAATTCAGTATGAAACACATCGGCCAAAATCCGATGATAGGTTGTATTTGTAAAAAAAAAGTCAATATAGCGACCATAGCATTTAAGGTATGTCACTTTTTTGAAATTTGTTAAATCGAGGAATTTTGAGAAGTATGTTTTGGATAAGTACTCATATAGTATGACTAAAATTCTCAGAGAAAATAAGGGGTCAGTGTGCATCTTATTGAGCTACGGTACAATTAAGTTGATTTTTTTTGGCACTTAAATTTTAACTCGTTGGTTAATTACTTTAAACTTTATCATGTTTTATCATATTTAATTATAGCAATAAATATAATCTTATTCTACATATAATGGTTTGAATAATACTCATCATTGAACAAATCTTGCAAATAAATGCGCGAAATTTTTTATGCGACCTTTCTGCACCGAAAAAGTAACATATTTGGGGTATTAAAAATCTAAATAGGCATTAAAATACTTTCTTGTATCAAACTTTTTACAACTTGAGCGCTGATTAGTCACAAGTATCGAGTCCTTTGAAATAATGAAAGAAAAACTTGGGACCAGTGATGTTAAGGGCTGATGATACAAACAAAAATATGGATGCCTGGATTGGTATAGATTTTTTGACCTAATTCCATTGCAAATGATGCAAATAATAAATTTCTGGAATATAAAGAAATTGTAAACTTCTGTGATGTTCAAAAGTGTGCCCTTCTGAACCCATGCTTATTAATCTATAAAAATATTTTTCACTTCAAATCCCATTTTTGTGCAAATTTGAATAAAAAACTAAAAGCTACGAGGTGAAAGTTATTCATTTTGCTCATTTAAACATGACCCAAGTTGTTATTTTCAAATTCTTTGACAAAAGTTTGTTTGTATCATCTGTCTTTAACGTTAATTTTGAAATATTGGTCAAAATATGTGATTTTCCGACAAAAAACTCTGAAAATTTTAACTTGACTTCTTTAACATATGTTCATTTCTCGACAAAGTTTGTTGAGGGAAGTTGTAAAATTTGTTCTAAAAATATGAATTGAGACCTATATTAAATATTCTTAGCAAATCATAACGGAAAATATTTTTTGTTATTCCTTTTCGTAAAATTCTGTTTTACTTATTCTAAAAACATATCATTCATGTTCGATGAAATGTGATGGTGGTTCATATTTGATAATTTTGTTGTTCCTATTCGATAATCTTGTTTAAAGTCAGCATTACTTTTTTCAGTTTTTCAGGAAAGTTCAAGCAGAATCTTACTTCAAAACTATTTATTCTAATTCAATTTTTAAAACATTTTCAAACTCAACAACGTAAATTGTTCAACGTTCAATGAAAAAAATGCTCAAAAATCCACAAAGAAGCAAGATTTATAGGGTGACTATAGCTATTTCTTGTGAAGGAAGGATGTTTAGCAGAAAATTTTGCATTTTCTGCACATTTATTGAATTAATATAACTTTAGCACAACATATATTTACTCGGAAAGGTTAATAATGCAACGTTTTACACGCCATGCCATCTGCAAGTAGAGGTAATTGCAGAATGTTACGTTACAAACAAGAAAAGTTCACTTTTTTCTCATGCAATATAGTTGTCATTTAGCCATCATTGTCCACAGTCAGTAAAACTTCCAAACCAGACACAGTCGTTGATTGAGTGATTGTATATTGTTTAACGTCCCTCTCGAGAATTTTTCACTCATATGGAGACGTCACCGTATGCCGGTGAAGGACTTCAAATTTTGACCTTTACTTGGCACTCAGGGCCATTGAGCAGCGAGGGATCTTTACCGTGCCAACGCCTGCCGCTGACACGGGGCCTCGGTTTTTAAGGTCTCATCCGAAGGACCCGCAACTTTCACTTCAAAGTGCCGAGCGCATGGCGAAGGAACAGTTGCTACCCATTTTAACGACTGGCTCAGTCGCGGCCGAGATACGAACTCACGACCTCCCGATCACGGAGTGAGCGCTCTACCGACTGAGCTACACTGTACCGTGAACGGTGACACAGTCGTTGTGTAACGACGAAAAGTGACCTCCGTAGAATATCGACCGAGGGTAATTTTTTCTACGCAGAAATTTGACTCACTGGTCGATAATTTACGTTGAAAAATGACCCACTATATTGTAAAAATTATTGCCTTGGGATCGTTCACTCCGTGTGCATTATAGAATAATGACCCCTTGCTTTTTTTTTTTATACAAAAACATTCGTTTCGGTAGGAATATTCTTGTTAGGTGAATGCATACGGGTATTATCAAGCGGCCTTATGATATAAAGTGTTCATTTCTGAAAACGAAAACAGTTTTACTGTATCTTACATCAATGATACAAACTGTTTTATTCCCATTAAAGGAAAAAAATATATAGACTATAAAATGTTTTAATTCTATTAGAGCAAAGATACGCGCATTCATTGATATGTTAAGTATATTTTTTAAAATACAGTAAGTTTCCACAGTTGTCTTTTATTAATCTTCAAAAACGTCATTTTCTAGCTGGTGTCAGAAAAAAGAAACTTTGAAAAAGTTTTCATAATTGTGAATCTCTTTTATTTTACCTTAGATAAATAAATTGCAAAAATCAAAATTAAGTTTTACAGGGTATTTTTCAAAAGTTTAATGCTTTTGATCCCTACTTTTAAAGCTGGCGCGAAAAGGCTATTTGCTTAGAAAATTAAATCTTTGTTTTTTTAAATACATATAAGCAGATATACATTGAGAGTTATATTTAAAATAAAGCATGAAAATCCCCAAAGAAGTAATATTACAAGTTGTTTTAAAATCCAATAGATTTTGATTGTTTAATATGCAAAATAAAGGTTTTTTCCCCCACAATTTTGGATCGAAGTTAAAACCCCTGTCGCTAAAAGTTTTTCTTTGATTCATAAATATATTTATTGGGACTGTGTAACAACTTTCGGAATTTCATCAAAGTGTTGATTGATTGTATGCCGTTTTACGTCCTGTTCGAGAATTTGTCATTTACATAGACGTCGCCATATCACCGGTGAAGGGCGTCAAATTTAGACCTTGACTCTGCACTCAGGCCGATTGAGCAGCGAAATCTTTATCATGCCAAGACCTGCCGTGACATGTGACTTCGGTCTTAAGGTCTCGTCCAAAGGACCACTCCCCACCCCCCAACTTTCACTTCAAAGTGCTAAACGCTAAGGGAAGATGCAGTTGCTACGTATTTTTCTTTTTATAGAAATAATGCAGTCGCAACCGTGGCTCGAAACCTCGACCTTCCGATCAAGCTCTAGCGAATTCTTATTGGGTATAACGTAATTTATAAAGGCTTCTAAAACAACAATCTCACTGATCTGCCTTTTGCATTAATTTTATTGGTAATTATGTATTCGTATTAAAAATTTTCCTCGAAATAGGAAACCCTGTGTATTGATAAGATTTCAGTGCATCTTGATATTTTTTATCTATCGTAAAAGGGTAATTTCTGAAACTTAAATTAACAGAAATGGAAAATAACATTAGATATCGAAGTAATGGCATGATAGACTATAAGAGTTCATTTCTATTTGGAAAGTTAGTGTCTAAGAAAATCTCGGAAGAAAGGGTGAGGTTACAGCAATTAACCATTTGTCAGGTGTCTATGGGCTAAAAATGTCGAAAAGGAAACTTTTAAAATGAATTTATAGATATCTGTAAAGGTTGAACTATTCCATCAGATGTAAATCTTTGCCCGTTCTGGGGGATTCTTTTGATATTCTAAGAACGTTCTCGATGTGTATGGTATTTCCCGTATATAGTTAAAAATATGTAATATAAAGCAGAATGCATGCATATACATGTAAGTTAAAATATAAGTGTTAATTAGAAGGGAATTGAATTTATAAATTACGTTGTTTTTCTTGCTTCTATGCAATGTTTTTGGATTTGTAAAAAAAAAATAATAAAAAAAGAATTCAAATGCTAATTTCGGGGGCTTCCCTACATGTTAATGATCATTTGAAACATATCTTGCCATTTTTGGAACAAAACCTTTGAATAAGAAACAAACCACCCGCAAATATAATAATAAATTTATGCTCCTCGGTAAATTAATATTCATTGGAATTCTGCAGGCCAAAAAATCCGTATCAGATACATTGATTTTGATGCTACTATTAAGATATGCAATCAAATATATGTTGGAAAGGAGTAAAGTACATTTCATCCTCTCTACATTTGAAAGTGTAAAAAAAAATATCAGGAAGATTAATTAAGATTTTATTGTATAAAAAAGTAGGGGGTCAAATTTCTACAGGGGTCATTTTTACAACGTGTGTGGAGTCGTAGAATTACTGATCCGGAAGGGTTTCCTACTGTCGAAAAATGTCCCTTCTTAGAATATTGACACTGGGCCATTTTTCAAAATGACCCCTGGTCAATATTCTAAGTGGTCACTTTTCGTCGTTACAGTGGCAAATTCAGTGGTGCATCTTTAATTTCACATTCTCTGGGACATATATAGTAGACATATAAACTAAAGTAATTTCTGTTGCTTGATCAGACGTCATCGATGTATCTAAATGACGACTTGAAGACCATAGGATGTGTTTTCTTGTCGTGTAGAGTTCATTTAAAATATATTGAATTTTTGCTTTATTTAAGGAATGAATTTTATAGCTATCCATTTTACGTAATGTATACGGTATAAACTGGGTTGGGGCAGTTTATGCTTTATAAACCGCGAAGCGGTTATATAAAAGCGTAAACTGTTCCAACCCAATTTATACCGTATAAAATGGGTAGCTATTTAATTCATTCCTTATATTTTAATTTTCCGTCATTTGGTGTAAGGAAAAAAAAAGATTGTTTTAACAAAATGACTTCAATTTGTACAAAATTTGAATGTAACGTCAGACGAATTGATACGTTTTTGACGCAAGTCATTGTGACGTAGACAAAATCAAATCAGCTAATAAAGGAGCAAAATTAGTGTCCATCGATAATTCAAAATTTTGTTGGAAGATCTGGTCTCTAAAGACTACAAAAACGGCGTCGATAAGGAACTTCAGCTTCCTTTTAATATAAACGTCAGAATATTTTAAGGTAGGATCAATACGATTTTTATCAAGGTCATTTCGTTAATGACATATGGACAAGATACGAAAGTTTCCAACTTCCATTTTTATTGAGGAAGCAGTTGTCTATGGTTTAAAATTGTATTGTTTTTAATTTGTCGCAAAGAATGCTTGTATAGAATGTACAAAAGTCGTATATACGAGGGGTGATCAAAAAGTTCGCAAACTATCTCTATATCTACAAAACCATAATTCAGATTAGAATGAAATTCGGTATACACATAGCCATACACAAGGTCTATAAATAGCATATGCTGAATAAAGTTTTTCTCCTTGTTTGTGACGTCACAATGTGAAAATGACGTCACTAATTTATGTCACTTGTGACGAAACATGGTTGTCTCAGTCGAACTCGTTCAACAAACGACTGTACAATTTATTGTAATATCTTAATTAGAAATCCCTCTACAGTTTCATATACATGTAATAATTTGTACACAGTTTATTGAGATAAATGAGTTCCTATAAATTCAATTAATGATTTGATTAATCGTTTTAGTGAAGGAAGGCTGATGGTTAAAAATGATACTTGTCATCTTGCCCAGTGAAAGCAAGTTTGACATGATATGTATTTTTAATTAAGCAATTCGCTATCAAAGACCTCCAATTAACACTTTGAAAAATAGTTGAATATTTGAACAATGATATAAGTATTAAATACTTAAGATATCGTTTACATTAGATTTTAAACATATTAGATATGATAAAAAGGATGCACCAATCTCTATCCACCTTGAATAAAGGTCTCTCCTGAGACAGAAGATTTGTGTTTTAATGGTCGCCATGCTTATTTTTGGAAAGGATGTTATTATCCACCCATTCTTTTGCCGAGATATGACCATTTCTGACAAATTAACTGTTCTTGTCATAAAAATTAACTCACATGGAAAGAAATATAAAACTCGGAAAAATCTTTTAACTTTTGTGACAGAACGCTACGGAGGGGGTCACGTGACCGCTAATATCACGTGATTCGCGCATGCGCAGAACGGTGGTTGGTGTGCATTAAAATTGGGGAGGGTTGATTTAAAATATAATCAACATTAAAACCAAATATTGTTTCTTGTATGGAAGTTACGCATTCAATTAGTTTGCGAACTTTTTGATCACCTCTCGTACGTTTTGATATTACTGACTTTTGATAAAATTGGCGATTTCAAATTTACTAAAATTTCTTTAGAGAATTTTTTTTAGAAACATCTTCTGATATACAACACATATAGAATAGCACACTAATTTAGGATACTGTATTTTTTTTTCGAAAACCTACCCACGCCCCTCTTTTCCGCCTTGGAATCAAATGGTTGTCCCTTAACTGATACAAACTTTAACATACTGGTTAACAACCAGACAATTTTCCTCTTTCTGTTCATATTATTTGTCAAATGTTTTCCGGTAAATTGTGAATTTTTTCTTCTAGTTTCCTTGTCAAAAAATGGTAAAACGTACCTGTTATTCGTCAGCAATCTGCCTTGGCTAAGATATATCAGAACATCTTGTGTTTTGAATCAACTGGAAGACATAAACCCTATATGCAGGGGATAATGAAATATAATGTAGTCTACGAAGACCAGATCACCAGATCTTCCTTCAAACCGATTGTGTTCCTTTATTGGCCAATCCTTTTTTATAAGATCTGTCAAGCAGGATTTATTTGGAATCTTCTTTATGAGAAGAAAACACTTGCCGTGACCTTAAATCGATATTTTGATATATCGACGATGTAATATCAATGTCGATTCAACAGTGGCGGATCCAGCCATTTTTGAAAGGGGGGTTCCAGGCTTGTGTCCCTCTAACCCCCCCCCCCCCCCCCCCCCCCCACACACACACACACTCATACACACTCTCAAGCAAAGATTCACACACATGTATGGAAAGATCTAAGGTTGTGGTAAATAATAAGTTTGTTTACTTCCCTTTTTTCTTTGAAAAGGTACCCCCCAGTCCGAATTAAAAAAAAACACGTTTCAAAAACTACAATACTGAAGCCTTGAAATTGAATGGATTTGCAGCGTTACCGAAGAGTACAAAGAATTCTCGTTTAGAATTTGAAAAAAAATTTGGGGGTGGGGTGCGGGTGGGGTTTAAAACAAAGCATTACAGGTTAGTTCCTTCAAAAGATTTGATTAAAAAAGGGTACATATATAGCCAACACGGCCAAAGATAGCGGAACTATCAAATTAAATCTCACATGTTACTTTTCGTATATGAGATATACAAAAATAAGTAGACTATTTTCTATACCATTCTCTCATTAAAAAAAAGTAATAGTGAAGGAATAGCTAGGAAACTAAATGTGTGAGAATCTATATCTATTCAATACATAAGTAAGACGTACAAATATTTATTCTCGGCAAACGTTTATCCCCCCCCCCCTCTCTCTAGCTCTCTCTCACCACTTGGCAAAAAATGAAGGGGGGGGGGTTCCAATCCCCGGAACCCCCCCCCCCTGGATCCGCCAATGTTCAATACACCAAAATGAACTTGAAATAAAAGATAACACAGAGTCTTCCACATCTGTTTCATATTTGGATGTTTTACTTACAACTAAGTTGGATGATAATCGAGATAACTTCAACTTTCAACTTTTGCATTATCAACTTTTTTCTTTTTAGTAGTAAAATCGTGCTAACACCTGCAAAGGGGAAGGAGAAATTCCAAACTTTCTTTATTTACGCAGTTGATTCTTTTTACGAGGGTATGTTCTACAAATCTACTTCATCTTTACTTTTTCGCCGCGTCTCAAAACAAGAATCTTTTTACGAGTTAAAACAAGATTTCAGTCACCTATGTTCTTTTCATTAGAAAAAATAGACACAATCTTGATTTATTTTATTGAAATACTGTAAAATCATTTTCATTGACATGATTGTAATACAGATAATAATAATCAATTACAATCAAGCTAAAATTGTTTGCATCGAAATGGCTTCCTTATTGCGATGGTAATTATTTAGTGGTAAACATCAGAAGACCGAAAGTTTAATTGATGGTAGCCACGCGTGTCAAACAAGGTGAAAGAGATATACACAAGGAACTAGTAGCTACCCAATATCTAATAAATCCAATTATTGATAAATTTTGAATGAAAAAATTACGAGGGACGTTCAATAAATAATGTCATTAGCTCGATGTCATACAACATAGAAATTATATGACATTAAGCTAGACTTTCTTTCATTATTGAATCTTTAATGAATTGATAACAGTTTATGTGACCACTTTTCATCACATAGTTTTATCGTGAGAAGCTGGGAAACAAGGGCTATTCGAGACACTGCATTATAAATGAATGGTAAAGAATCAGTAAACTAGAGTGAAATTAAAAGCTTCATTAAAGCTGCTGTAAAACATGTTAAGAATCCCAAAGAAATTTTCACTGAAATTTGTGACATTTACATCAACCAATGCTTGTTTTATAGACAAATAAGCAAGTGGTTTTCATTGATAAAAAAAATTATATACATGTAATGGGCATCAAAAATGGGTACCGTCCTTACCAACAAAAATTATAACAACTTATGTACTATTTGCCCAATTTCAACAAATAATATCTGATGATGTATGACTGACTTTAAGACACATAGCAAATTTGATAGACATCATATCGGGAGTAGTTTACAATGTTTAAAAGAAACGTTTGACGGTAAAAAAGCTTGGTACTCAAAGATCACCCTATATTTTGAAAAATGAGTGAAAACGACAGCGTGTAGGAATGTCTTAAAAATTATTTTGAAATATCAGTAATTGTAGTTATCCTTGTTTGTTTCTTATTCAAATAGAAATTGGAACATGAATCTATTGCTTAAAACACTCAATACAAAATTTACCATAAGATGTACTTGATAAAAACAGCAATGGTCCGAGAAGAGCAAAGAGCACAAAGACAGATTTATATGCAATTTTCTTAAATATTAGTGGTACTGTTGATCAATTTCGTATTCGGAAAGACAGTTTAATTTCTGGAGGAGTCTAGAAAGCAATTTTTTGGCAAAAAAATCGAAAGGTTTATTAGAGGAAGGACTTAGAATCAGGAATCCACTACAATAAATTTCTTCATGACAGCGTCCAAACCCGCACCCCCTGAAGAGTAAAGGGGTTTTCGGGATAAAAAGAAAGTTAATATTTGTTCACATTAACAATATTCACTAGATCTTTAACCTTTTGACTTGTTTCTATTTCCAAGCTTGAAATACCACCTTTCAGAAAGAAGAAAAAAGTCCAGGAAATCATTGGATCTGCCATTTTCCAGTATACTAAGGGTCATACCCAAAAATGAGTTCTAAATACAATCAGAAATTAGATAAAAAATTTTAAAGACATCTGTTTTAATCAAAAGAGATTAATAAGTAAAATCATGAATACTAAATCATTGAAAAGCGTCTTTTGCTTCTTTCCAAGCCCCGATGACATTATTTATTGAACGTCCCTCGTAAATCAATTCAGTGAATCTTATTGCAGCCCGGGGGACCGGGCTGCTCTATACATATGAGTTTAAGTGTTGGTGTATGGGGATTGAGGTGGGAGAAGTTGTTCAGAATTAAAGGTTTTCTAAACATTAAAAAAATGTTAATCAGAATGTTCTTTCCCTTTATAAATTTCGAGATACATAATATATTTACTTCCATAAAGTGAATCTGTAAAAAAAAATATGTTTTTAATATATTATACATAAAGTTTATTATCATTCTATCGAAAAAAGGGCAGGTTCCTTTTTTTAGAACATTGAATTTTACTTATCGCATAAAAAACGTTCTCAACACAGTTCGTGTTTTATATTCTTATGGTGAAATATATTTTGGAATATAGGTGATGCATGTGTCTGGTTTTCATTTCAATTTTATGCAGCAAACATTTACTTGAGGAATCGACCAAGTTTAAAAGGGTATCTTTTTTGCTCGATTTTCATCCGACTATAAATTTTCGAAATATTCTCTCGATTTTCGTCTCCATCATTTAGACGCATGCCTTTTCACACATATCGAAGCGGTTTGATGATCAAGAATCATTTCCATTTTTTACTTTATTTATTTCCCGAGCGACAATTGACGGTTACATAAATGTTTTCTTGTTCACTTTACATACATGTATATAAACATGACTCAAGTTGTTATTTATTTTTTGTACATAAAAGTTTGTTTGTATCCTCTGTCCTTAGGAAGAGATTTTTCTCATGTTTGTTATGTCTAAAATTAATAAAATCTTCATAGTTTCAAGAAGGCATAATTATTAGGCATCAATTAGATCAAATTTGATCGTTTTTTTTATTAGAAGCAAGGCAAGTTCAAACACAAGCGCTTGACGTGTTTAACCTTTCTTTTCAAAAATAAAAAATTCCTCCATACTGTTATTATTACAGTATGAGGAATTTTTTATTTATAAAAAGAAATGTTAAAAAAGCGTCAAGGACCTGTGAGTTCAAGATCATAATCTTTTCCATGACATTGAAAATCGAAAAAAATATGTTAATTGTCCATGATGTCATGGCTTCCTCTATTTCAAAAGATGATATGTTCTTCTTTTTGCATAAAAAAATATTAACTGTATGGGACTATCAAATGATATTACCTAATTTAAATTAATATCTCAACTAAAATACATATTGGCTAATCCGAATATTCTCTATTTTTCTTCATTTATTTCTGATAAATAATAGCGTAATTTTCACTTCAGGTAAAGCATTCATGTAAAAATACAAAAAAAGTTTTTGACCTTGTACTAAGAGAGAAAAATAATTTTGATGGATTTTTTTGGCTGAAATCTGTACAGAGATTGGAAGTTTTAAAAAACTCACATAATTGTAGATTTTTTTTGGGGGAGGGGGGGGGGGGGTGTCATATATATTTGATATATTTTAAAATTCTAGAGTTTTATTATCAATTCCACTTACATTTGAAAATTACCTCAAGTCCATGATTGTATAATTTTTTAAAACTATGTTCTATAGTAATTGAGAGAAGAAGAAAAAAATACATTTTCATACGCTGTTGTAAATAGTCCTCGCTAGATTTCCAACTCAGTTTCCATTTCTATTTTAGTTATTCAATTGTGATGAAGAAAGAAAAGTAAAATCTATACATCTTTATATATTAGACATATCAGCAATTTTATATCATATTTTATCTTGTCAGAAACTTTACAGAACTCCTCCTTAAGTCAAATGCTGACTGGCTAATTTTTAGGCCATAATTTAACATTGATTTCTGTTTTTTTACCGGTAGATCATGACGGGGAACATGACAGGTATAACCGGTCGGCAGGAGATTATCACTTCTTTATGGCACCTGATCCCACCTTTGATAATTTAGAGGTCCGTGCTTTCTCTGGTCCTGGTATGTACAATGTATTACTTAAATGGACTTTCGAACATCAATACTGTTCGTTTTCTCCATATATCATAAAAGTGATACTTGCAGAGAAATATCTTAAGGTGGTAAGCAGTTGCTATGAAGTTATGGGATATAAATGATTTAAGTTCATTTTAGTGTTAATTGAAGCAACGACATCTATATGCAATTATGCGTACAAGTTAACTATCATATTATAGAAGAAGATAATGAAGTCTATCTTACCTTTGCTTTAATAATGAACTTTCCAAGATCTTTGATGGCGGTGTGACCTTCATAACGGTAAACGTACTCATAGCCTGTCTTAAAATTAAGATATTTGGACTCTATTCTTGATGCAAGAAAGAAAATTGCTAGCAAGCGTACTGTCCATATTGACCAGTTGCCCATCGTAGGGCACCTTGTCCGTTTTAATGCAAACAATAAGAATATACGAGAAGGTATGTGATACTGCGCAGAACATGCATGCATCAATGCTACCTTCCAAAAGAATTTTAAATTCTTACAATCTCTGTCGTTCTTATGTTTCCTTGCTATTTAAAGAGACCTTTAACAAGCCACAAGACCATAAACTGAGAACAGACTTAAGTCAAAATTTCAAATTGATATAACTTTTGAAATTCGAGGGCTGTTCAGAAATTATTGAGACATTTACTATAACTCTATAAAGAGAAGAGATAAATTAACATTTTAGAAAGAAAGAATAAAACAAAAATGCAAAATTTCTAATTCATAGGATAATTAGATAAGTTCTGGTGAAATTATAAACATGCATATGTCTATCGACCTGGAGCAGCATCGCTACGTCGTTTTAACGTCACGTCACCGAGATTTTTTCGCACGTGAAATGATCAGGAAGTGTTTTATTTTTTCTTCGTTAACATATATAGTGTTACAAAAATCAAAGTTTATCTTTTCTTAAACTATTTAAATGAAATGTGCTGTTGCTTCATCAATGTAAACTTTTATTTGTCATATATACAGGATGACTCTGTATCATGCAGTGCCGATTTATACGCAACATGGAGCAACGTTAACGTTATTGATTCTGTTAGGTCAAAATTGATATTCGTCAGAAGCTTTTTATTTTACTGTAGTTGAACCATTGGTCAAAAAAAATATAAACCAATGAAATAAAAATCGTTAAACATGTTTTGTAGTCTTGTTGTTATTGTTTTATCAGGTTGGTCATCCAGGAAAAGAGTTTTAGATAGCGCTACACAAAATTATAAGTATCTCGCTGCTCCACCTTGACGTCAAAATCCATTTTTTTTCGTCGTTATTAGAATTCTTTATTGTGCATAATTTTTTTAATGATCTCCGTATTTCTGATCAGAATTATAACAAACTTATACAACATGCAGTTAAATAAAAATTGAAAAATTATAAACATGAATCATCATCGCCTTTATTATGGGTCCATTGTGGGTTTGAACGTTGTTGTTACATATTTTCAATATCTGATTTCGTGACTGCTCCGGGTACCCCTACTATTGACATATTTTTCGCCCATTGACGATAAGAAATTTAATATTTGTAAAATATTTTTTACTTTTACGAATTATTAGTGTTTGTTAAAGGTATATGCGAATTTTCACTGAAACACTTTTAATAGAAAGAAATATACACACAATGTCTCAATATTTTCCGAACAGCCCTCGTAACTTTAATAACAAAATAAAAGTTTCATCATATTTTTGAATAGAGTGTTTTGCACACTAATACAAAGAACGAGGGCGCTTTTGATTGGCCTTCGGCAGGAATCTGGGCGAAATTGAAAAGTGAAAATTTTTATCGACATGTCACATGAAATTTTATAATTTTTTTATTTATCGGGTTCCTGTGCAACAGGAATAGAAAATGTTTTCCCGAAATTGAGCTTTGATTTGCTAAAAAAATAACTTGAAAATTTGCCATATCAGACATTTGGTACAAAACGGTACATTTTTAAACACGTTTTTCTAAAAGATTTTCTATCTCTGGGTCTTCTCTCCATGATTTTGAAACGTTATTTGTGTGTATTTTAATTCAAAGAAACGAATACACATTTTTAAAAAATGGAGAGAAGACCCAGAGACCACAAAAAATGAACTTTTTCCAAAAAATCCAAATGTGTGAATGTGGAGCTACATGTTAATTGCGGAATTTTTTGGTTGGAGCCTGGCATGTGGCGTTATTTTTTTTTTTTTTCAAGCAAACAACCATTTATTTTGTCAGTTTCGTTTTATGTACTGATTTATTAAAATTTTGAATTAGATATATTTTGGTTCAGTTTGGTTCTCGGGCGAAATCAATTCCAATCTTCTATTCTATAATGTACATGTATCATGCATCTATGCATTAATTTTAGGTGTTTTTTTTTTGTAAAACATTTCTATGTTATAGTACCTGCTAGAAAAAACGGACATAAATGTTACAATATCTTAAGGTCTTTCAAACTAAATGAAAAAACCCTATGGACGTGTTTGTAAAATCTGACCATCTATGGTCAGCCAATCAAATCATGGACACTTAAACCATAAATGTTTCGTACAAATGATTCCTGCAGATCACACGCCAAATGCGCCCATGTTCTTTTTAAGCTAATACATTGAATGAAACTAGAGATATTAAAATCAAAATTTTGTCTTACGTCTGTTCTCAGTGTACGGTCTTTGGGCCAGGTCTCTCTCTCTCTCTCTCTCTCTCTCTCTCTCTCTCTCTCTCTCTCTCTCTCTCTCTCGTGCCTTACACCGGTGTCGCAGAGTAAGATTTCCCCCATAGTCACCTTTCCTCTGGGAAACTAGACTCTAGAGTAGGATTTCCTTTCGGGGGAAATCTCAAAACAGAGCCAAATATTCCACATTTTTGTCACAGAAGAGGACCCCCTCGATATAAATCATATCAACAACATTTATTTATTGGGTGTTTTTAAAACATTTTTTTTTAGATATTGATGTGTATATCACACCGACTTGTCATCTAAGCATTTTTAATGAAGGGCACTAGTACTTCATAAATATTATGCCAACAATTCTGTATGATTTACACAAGAATAACTCACCTAAAACTTAGAAATATGCTTAATTTTAAGCTTCGCGATTTATAAAGCGTAAACTGCCCCAAGTTATGTTATATCGTATAACATAGGATGATATAAGCTTCATTCCTTATGGGAACCAACTGTGGTTTTATTGTGTGAAAACTACAATAGAGAAACTTTTTAATTTTATACCTTAAATGTAGCTAACATTGACTTAATTTAACATGCTAAGTTAAGGGAAAACCAAATTTCCGTTTTCAAGAGCTCATATTTCATAAACTTTCGTTTATAACATTTTTTGAACCCTTCTTTAAGAGCTTTAGTTTATCATAACGTCAAAATCACACTATTACAAAGTCAATCTACCTTTCAGCTAAAAAATTGTTTAAATAATTAGTTATTGTAATTAAATTTTTCGTAGTTCCCTTTTTAAAGAGGAAATTCTTCAAAATCACATGTCAATTTTGATTTTTTTTAATATCCCAAAGAACTATACTGAATTTGAACTACCATACCTGTATTTGATTCCAAAACTTCATAAAAATCGTTACAAAGATACATATCGGGTTCCAGTAAATGTTCAATCAAGCCTTTACTCCTCGCTATATATTAACAATAGTGAAGGAGAAACTTTGCAACAATATATTCGAGGAGTGGTGTAGATGTGGATACTAGTACTTAGAAATTCCCAAGACTTTTGGAAAATTTGAAACCACAAATTTTTACCAAAATCAGTAGCTTTAAAACTAACGACTTTTCAACTTTACACACAACTATTGAACCTGTAATTTCTTAATTTTGTTGAATTTTATCAATTATTTGAAAAATTTTCTTTAAAACAGTAAATACGCTTCACTTTACAATGAATGCGCGAAGTATTGCGCTGTGTAAACCCCAGACGGCCCCCATAACCAATTTTATCTACATCTCCGTAGCCTTATTGTTACGTCACTTTTTGCGGGAGTTTCTCCGCTTGAGTATACACAAAAATAGAATTCAGATAATTGGCTCAGTAGAAAAACAAGCAAATGTTAATATTGCATTATCAACCTAACGTTTCATATTCGAATGATTCAAGTTTTAATCATATCATGGTCTCAGAGTAAACTTCTAAAAGGTAGTTACATTTTATTTAAACATATGTTTTCTGTGATGTACAGAATTTTCAATTTGTGCCGTTTTAATTTTAACCACTTCGCATCCTATTACCAAGCATTCAGAAATATCGCAAAAAACTTTGTTAAGGCAATATACTTGTACCCATTTGCAAATTTTTAAACTGTTCTATTGGCTCTGTAAATAAATCAAATATGCTGCATTTCTTTAATGTAATTTTTAAGTGTGTGACTGACGGAAATAAATGGAAATTCAAATTCTAGTAAATATAGTTGAACAACTTGAAAAGCAAGGGATTTTCCCTTAATTGTTCAAGGTCCGTTCTCTGTTTTTCATTTGGTGTAGCCGACTCAGTGCAATATTCAGCATCGAAAGATCGAAATAGTTTACCAAATTAAAATGTCCTTTGTAGATTTCGTTTGCATACGTATAATTGCTCAAAGCAGAAGATGCATTAAGTAAACCGGTATTTGTTGGAGTCTATAGACAACACAAAGTTTCCTACATTAAAGCCAACAACCTGATAATTGGGGTCTCAACGTGGGACCTAAGTTCTACATTGGAATAAATGAAAAGAAAGTAAAAATAAGCCAGGTTGATGTGTTAATACTTATACACGTTTGTCGCGTTTATTTCTAAATCAAGAATGAAATTGATTTAAAATGGACTAAAGTCTTAAAGGAAAATAAATTAAAAAATACTGTTTTATAGGAGGAACAGTATGATTCACTTATGCATTGTAGCCCCTTTAAAACATATTTGTGAATTTTAATGATCTATAAAGAAGTATAAGATCTAGAATCACAAATGAAATATAAACAATGTTTAACAATGTTGAATACTGTTCTTATGTCCAATATATTTCAGCAATAATATCAATACCGGCAAATAATTGCAAATAAAACATTTAATGCAAAATTTAATTTAAAAAACTGAACATCAATTTTAAGACTCAAAAGACGAAGTTTTTTGTCTTCTATCGCCTCTTTCAAAAAATGGAAAATACATTGTATTGATAGAGGGCAACTAGGAAATATGGAAGGAGAATGAATTCTAGCTACCGGTGAATTTAGTTTGAAAGTAATTTTTATTTGGGCATGCCTTTTGATTCCAGTTAAAACAGTGACAATAGATCAGTGGTCGGGTTTGTTCCTGTAATTCGAAACTATCTCAGAATACATGTAATCTATTGAAGGACATTTGGTGTTGCAATCTATAGAAACGTGTCAATAAAGCCATTGTAAAATATCCTTATCTTAACAATGCCTCAATATACTTAGAAAAACTTAAACTTAAAGAATCTCTGTGTAAGCTTTGTAGACAAGGTTATTGTAAAAATATTGGAAAATAATACCTTTTTCCCCGTCCATTGTTTAAGAATTGTTCATTCTTTGGCTTGTTTTTGTTGCAGAAATTACAGCCTAATGATGCATTGTTTACTTAAAAAGCACAATGATCATGTATTTCAAGTAATCTAGTCATAAAATATCTCTGGTCTAACATACCATAAGAAATGTGCACAGTCACTAATCCTTTTTTACAACTGTAGGGTAAACATATCTTATCAAAAAGTAGCATCTTAAACGTCTTTCAGAATGTCTTTCAGAAATGGTTTTCTTTTAAGGATTGCAAAGCTTTTTTACATATCAGTACTAGTGTACATGTATAAATTATATCATTCATTTTCCTAACCAAGGTTGTGTGAAAAAAATTGAAAATTTCTTTTCTCTAAAGGTAAATTCAATATAACTTATCCTCATTTAATTTTCGAAATACCTACTCAATAACTGACTATATTCCTAACAAATAAATATTTGAGAATAAAGGCAAAGGAGCTAAGTCTACATGAATTATTTCAAAATTAAATAATACCTTTAAGCAAATAAATAATTTTGTTGCTTATACATTTTATCTGAATGATTTGGGATGCATACAATTTCGCATTACTGCAGTTTCAAGAGTTAAATACCTAACAGAAACAAAAATACCTACTTTGTACTTTTTCCACTACGGGAGAAAAGTTAACCAAAGAAATATGACATCATTTTCACAAGTCAGTGATATACATTTGTACGAGCAAACATGTAATGTAAGCTACTGGTATGGGTTGTCCATTCCGTGCAAGTAGCCAAAAAGAATAACCAATGCTAAAGGGTATACCCAATTCTGATGTCAGAGATAGGAAATATGGAAAGTTCTACTCGTGAGTTACGTTTAGCTTTAAAGCACAAGCCATGTTAGTTTGCACTAAACACTAGGGTATACCCTTCTCATACCTTTCATTTGACTGTTTTCTTGTCATAGGTACTTACGTGGAATATCATATTATACATGTAGTACATTACCGTTGTTTATGTCTTATAGAAGGTTACGCGTATTTGTGTTTATTTGTTTACTGCACTGACATGTACAAGTTTTAAAGGTTTCTTTTGAAACTTTATCTCTTGAAAAAAAAATTGGTGCCAATAATGTAAATCTTGAGATATTGGTGAAAATGTGCGATTTTCAGGCAAAAAACTGTAAATTTTATATTCACTTCTTTAATTTATCTCCATTTGTTGGAAAAACCCGATGAGTGAATGTTTTTGTTTGTATATTATTTAACGTTCCTCTCGAGAACTTTTCACTCATATGGAGACGCCAACACTTGCTGGTGTAGAGCTGCAAAATTTTCCTATACTTGGTGCTAACGGTCTTTGCGCAGGGAGGGCCAGCATTGTGCCAGCATCTACTGCGACACGGAACCTCGATTTATACGGTCTCATCCGAAGGACCAGTCTTAACGTCTCACAGTGGGATTCAAACTGATGACGTAAGAATCAACTCCTTACTTTGCTACTCCAGATCAGACGGTCTAACCACTGCACCACGCGGGCAACTGTTGAGTGAATGTGTTGATTTGTTTTAAAAATGTAAATCGAAACATATATTTAATATTTCTAGCATATCATAACGAAATATATTCTAAGTAAAAATATGTGGGGCTAAAGTTCCAAGATTTTGAATTAAAAAATGTTTAGATTTGAAGAATTTTCTTCTTAATATCCTTCCACCTCAAGATATAGTCCTACATAAATCTTGCTTCTTTGTGAATTTGTGAGGTTTTTTTATTGAAAGTTGAAAAATGTGCAAAATTTAAATTAATTAGTTTATAAATATTTATTTGTTATGAATAAGTTTGAAGTTAATGGTTCTGGCTAAACTTTTCCAAAAAACTGACGAGTGACATACATACATGTATATAAAAAAAGATAGAAAAAAAATTACCACAAAAAATTCATTTGAATAAATGGGGCCAATAAAGATCTATTTTATCATCTTATGAACTACATCATGCATTCAGTTCGATTTAAAAATCTAAACCGGGAAGAAATTTAAAGGACGGGAAAAGCTGCCAGTCTTGTTCAGAAATCAAAATGGCGAGGAAGGGACTAATTGTCCTTCTTTTGATTTCAGTATTGGACATTTCTTATGAAAGGTAGGAATTTCATACAGAAACACATTTACAAAATAATTGTCTTTACTGGATAGATTTAATAATATCTAGATTTTTTCCATAAATGCATTAATAAACATTGACATATCGACCTCAAGTGTCTTGTATTTTTAATACAGGGTAGTCATTCTACGACTCATTTGTGCAGAACAATATTTTAACAAACTTACTCCTGGAGCGTGCTTAAATTTCTGGCTTAAAATTTAGCCAATTATTTGAACATTTCAAACATACTGTTAAAACTTATGAACCATATTCCGCATAAAATCTAGAGAATTCACATTTCTAAATTAAAAAAAAATTCAACAATTTTAAAAAATGCTGCTTATGTTTAGTTTCTGTTTGATTCGCACCGTTGTCACGCTAAAAATATACCGGGTATTTTAACATCATCAATAGATTTATGAAAATCAAAATTAATTTACTTTCTTAGATAAACTTGAAGAAAAAAAAACGTTAAAGTAAAACTTAAAAAAAAACATTAATGAGATTTGTGTTCCTTGCTTTCATTGAACATGGGGAATGTTATTTTGGGTCTGTCTTTTCGTCCGTAAGTCCAGCTGTCTTTATATGTCTGTCACACTTTCGTTTCCACACAATGTCTCAAGAAGCCTTAAGTTTTTGTGATTAAATTTTACATAATGCGTCTCTGTCGCCCAAAGAAGACCCTTATT
This sequence comes from Saccostrea glomerata, assembly GCA_003671525.1. Lineage (NCBI taxonomy): Eukaryota > Metazoa > Mollusca > Bivalvia > Ostreida > Ostreidae > Saccostrea > Saccostrea glomerata. The sequence continues at coordinate 141,542 of PRKT01000988.1, forward strand.
CATTTTGAAGGCAAAAGGTAATAAATTTATTAGCTCTCCGAAATAAATTATATTGAACAGACCGGAGAGCTACAGTGCGACCCATTGAAAAACTGTATTATTAATATTAATTGAGCACAAAAAAGTGCGCACGGTTCTTGATTAATTCTTCCAAATTCTTACTTCAATTGCAAACAAGAGACCCAGGGGCCACAGCGCTCACCTGAGCACATCGGGCTTGAATTTACCCCCCCCCCCCCCCCTCCAGGCGTTCATCATTTGAACAAACTAGAATCTACACTACCTGATGAAGATTCCATAAAAATATCACTAACCATAGCTTTGAAGTACTTAAAAAGAAGATTTTAAAAAATTTCCCTATATATCCCTATGTAAAACTTGGGTCGGCCATTTTGGCCCCATCTTGCCCCGGGGGTCATGATTTGAACAAACTTGAATCTACACTACCTGAGGATAATTCCACATGAGTTTCATCTTTCCTGGCCCAGTGGTTCTGGAGAAGATTTTTTAAAGATTTTTCCTATATATTCCTATGTAAATCTTGGGTCGGCCATTTTGGCCCCAACCTTGCCCCGGAGGTCAAGATTTGAACAAACTTGAATCTACACTACCTGAGGATGATTCCACATGAGTTTCATCTTTCCTGGCCCAGTGGTTCTTGAGAAAGACTTTTAAAAATATTTCCTATATATTCCTATGTAAAACTTTGGTCGGCCATTTTGGCCCCACCCTCTCCCCGGGGGTCATGATTTGTACAAACTTGAATCTACACTACCTGAGGATGATTCCACTTGAGTTTCATCTTTCCTGGCCCAGTGGTTCTTGAGAAAAAGATTTTAAAAGATTTACCCTATAAATTCCTATGTAAAACTTGGGCCTGCTATTTTGGCCCCACCCTTGCCCCGGGGGTCATGATTTGAACAAACTTGAATCTACACTACCTGAGGATGATTCCACTTGAGTTTCATTTTTCCTGGCCCAGTGGTTCTGGAGTAGAAGATTTTTAAAGATTTTTCTGATATATTCCTATGTAAAACTTGGGTTGGCTATTTTAACCCACCCTGGCCCCGGGGGCCATGATTTAAACAAACTTGAATCTACACTACCTAAAGATGATTCCACCTGAGTTTCATCTTTCCTGTACTGGTGGTTCTTGAGGAGAAGATTTTTAAATATTTTTCTTATATATTCCTATGTAAAACTAGGGTCGGCCATTTTGGCCCCACCCTTGCCCCGGGGGTGATGATTTGAACAAACTTGAATCTACACTACCTGATGATAATTCCACATGAGTTTCATCTTTCCTGGCCCAGTGGTTTTGGAGAAGAGATTTTAAAAGATTTCTCCTATATATTCCTATGTAAAAATTTGGTCGGCCATTTTGGCCCCACCCTTGCCCCGGGGGTCATGATTTGAACAAACTTGAATCTACACTACCTAAGAATGCTTCCACATGAGTTTCATCTTTCCTGGCCCAGTGGTTCTGGAGAAGAAGATTTTTTAAAAATGCCATTAATTTTTATCAAATTCATGATTATCTCCCCTTGGAAAAGGGCGTGGTCCTTCATTTGAACAAACTTGAATCCCCTTTACCCAAGGATACTTTGTGCCAAGTTTGGTTGAAATTGGCCCAGTGGTTCTTGAGAAGAAGTCGAAAATGTGAAAAGTTTACAGACAGACAGACGGACAGACGGACAGACAGACGGACGGACGGACAGACGGACAGACGGACAAAATGTGATCAGAAAAGCTCACTTGAGCCTTCGGCTCAGGTGAGCTTAAAAGCTACCCGGTAGTTTAAAAAAAAAATCCATACTCCTCTATCAAGTACTCTCGCAGTTAACATCTTGCCCCAGGGTCATGAAAAGAACTAAGACTTAAGTCAAAAGAAGATGGGCGTATTTGGCGTGTAATCTGTAGGAATCATTTTTTACGAAACATTTATGGTTTAAATGTCCATGATTTGGTTGGGTGAACATAGCTTGTCAGAGTTTACAAATTCGTCCATAGGTTTTTTTTCAGTATAGTTTGAAAGTGTGAGATTGTAACATTTTAATCCTCCGTTTTTCCTAGGGGGTACTTGAACATAGTAATGTTTCACAAAAAATAAACACCCAAATATTTAATGCATATAGATGCATGATACGTGTACATGATGTACATTATATAGAATAGAAGATTAGAATTGATATCGTTCGAGAACCAAACTGAACCAAAATTAATCTAATTCAAAATTTTAATATATCAGTACATAAAACGAAACTGACAAAATAAATGGTTGTTTGCATTAAAAAAAAATGATTATCGCTCGATGCCAGGCTCGAACCAAAAAGTTTACGAGTCCAGTGCACTGAACAGACGGCGCATCTTACTGAGCTATCACCGCTACACATGCTCAAATGATTTTAAAAGGACAAAGAAGCACCACATTCACACATTTGGATTTTTTGGGAAAAAGTTCGTTTTTCGTGGTCTCTGGGTCTTCTCTCCATTTTTTTAAAAAGTGTATTTGTTTCTTTGAATTAAAATACACACAAATAACGTTTCAAAATCATGGAGAGAAGACCCAAAGATAGAAAAATTTTAGAAAAACTTGTTTAAAAATGTACCATTTTGTACCAAATGTCTGATCTGGCCAATTTTCAATTTATTTCTTAGCAACTCAGAGCTCAATTTCGGGAAAATATTTTCAATTCCCGTTGCACAGTAACCCGATGAGTAAAAAAAATGTTAAAAAATTTCATGTGACATGTCGATAAAATTTTCGCTTTTCAATTACACCCAGATTCCTGCCAAATGCCAATCAAAAGCGCCCTCGTTCTTTCAATGGTCTGTAAAATGTTTAAAATTTGTTAAATGAAACTCTTAATTAGCATATGACAGCAGATTGATGATAAAAAAATGAAAAGCATTGTCATTTTGGACTAATAAACTTCTAAATAATTTCAGGACCAAAGCATTTATTTGAATTAAGCTTAAAATGCTTCATGATCCCGGGGCCATTATTAGCGCGTTGGACCGAATTATCGTACAAAACAAAATGGCAGTATAAATAGTCGAAATTTTCGATGATCTCAATTTCAGGGCCAGGGAGGCTATCAAAAACAGTTATAAGGCATTTTTTTTGGAAACAGTGAAAGAATATGTTAGAAACATCTAATTAGTAATCTTTTGAGATGACAGTCTTAAAATCATGGAGAAATAAATCGAGAAACAGCGCACTTTTTTGTGCGCAATAAATATACAGTTTTTTAATGGGTGGCACAGTAACTCTCCGGTCTGTCAATAATTATTTTATCGGAGGGCTACTGTTTGCAGCTATAAATTGATATATACTGTTTTTGAATATAAATTTTATCTCCGAGCGATATCTCAAGAAGCTTTTGAGGTTTTGCAATAAAATTCTATACAATGACTCCCAATGGACCCCCCCCTTCCCGATCCCTTTAAAATGCCCTGTCACGATCGAGATCCTCACATGTTCCTTTTTCCTTTTATATATACCCGGTAATGGTTTTTTAAATGTTGCTATCAAACAATCAAAGTTGTTAAATTATAATCAACAATTTACCAAAATGTTTAGTGGAGTTATAGACGCCGTTTTTATGCGCTACCGCCCCGTCATGTGTTTTCGTGGTATAATACGTTTTCGTGGTATTTTTTATTTTTAGGAATAATTGCACAATGCGAGATCGAAATGACGTCATATTTGCTTTTAATAAAGGGGAACCCTGTGCATGTTCTAACCTTTTTGCCTTTGCCAAAATAGAATATAGCGAGTGCGTTATGCATTGTTCGCAAAGAACGAGGGCGTTATTGAAAAGTGAAAATTTTATCGACATGTCAAATGAAATTTTAACATTTTTTCTAGTCATCGGGTTCCTGTGCAACAGGAATAGAAAATATGCCAGATCAGACATTTGGTACAAAATGGTACATTTTTAAACAAGTTTTTCTAAAATTATTCTATCTCTGGATCCTCTCTCCATGATTTTGAAACGTTATTTGTGTGTATTTTAATTCAAAGAAACAAATACACTTAAAAAAAAATTGAGAGAAGACCCAGAGATCACGAAAGAAGAACTTTTTCCCAAAAAATCCAAATGTGTGAATGTGGTGCTTCTTTGTCCTTTTAAGATCACATGAGTTTGTGTAGCGGTAATAGCTCAGAAATTTGGGCTACCTGTTCAGTGCAATGATATCGGTTTTTGGTTCAAGCCTGGCATGGGGCGTAATTTTTTTTTCATGCAAACAACTATTTATTTTTTCAGTTTCGTTTAATGTATTGATGTATTAAAGAACGAGGGCGCTTTTGATTGGCATTTGGCAGGAATCTGGGCGTAATTGAAAAGTGAAAATTTTATCGACATTTCACATGAAATTTTAACATTTTTAAATTTATCGGGTTCCTGTGCAACAGGAAAGGAAGATATGATCCCGGAATTGCACTTTGATTTGCTAAAAAATAACTTGAAAATTGGCCAGATCAGACATTTTGCACAAAATTGTACATTTTATAACAAGTTTTTCTAAAGATTTTCTATCTCTGGGTCTTCTCTCCATGATTTTGAAACGTTATTTGTGTGTATTTTAATTTAAAGAAACGAATTCACTTTTTTAAAAAATGGAGGGAAGACCTCTGCACAGTTCGTGTTTTATATTCTAAAATTGAAAATAAATACATTTTTAAATATAGGTGATGCGTGTGTCTAACTTCAATTTATATTTTATGCAGTCAATATTTACTTGAAGAATTGATCAAGTTTAAAATGGTATCGTTTTTGAGTGATTTTTATACGACTACAAGTTTTCAGAATATTTGAGACTATCGTCGCCATCAATTAGACGCATGCCTTTTCACACATATCGAAAGCGGTTTGATGATCGAGACTACTTTATATATTTGATTTTCCCGGGCGACAATTGATGGCTACATCAATGTTTTTCTTGTTCTATATAATGTACATTTACACATATCATGCACCTATATGCATAAAATATTATTTGTGAAACATTACTATGCTATAGTACTGCCTAGAAAAACGGATAAAAATGTTACAATCTCACACTTTCAAACCAAATGAAAAAGCCTATGGACGTGTTTGAAAAATCTGACCAGCTATGTTCAGACAACCAAATCATTGACAATTAAACCATAAATGTTTCGCACAAATGATTCCTGCAGATTACACGCCAAGTGCGCCCATCTTCTTTGACAATTTGCGTAATAATAGCTTATTCGTCGTGTTTTTAACTAGAATACCAAACTTACAAACTAATATTATCGTCTGTTACCTATCCATACAGCTACTGGTCATGTGACAATAATTTGGAATTTCCCACTTTTGATATTTTTCTACAGTGATCTAGTAACGTCATTTTTTATATAATTTTCAAAGAAAATATTGGTGGTGTTAAAAAGTTATATGATAAAAAAAAATATTGTGCCATTGATAATTGATTAAATCAAACATTTAATTTCTGTAGATATACATGGAATTTATATTTTATAACATAAAACATTCAAATAAAGCTTTACAAAATTACTTTTAGGCGACTCTTGAGAAAGAGAAAATTTTTACATTATTTAGCGATACAGCTTAGGCACGCCTAGATAGATGTAGTCTTAATTAACAACAAATAAATTTCCATGTCAAATAATGTAATCATTTTGTATATAACTAGTATTTTTGACACTGTAAAATTTATAAGGATTTTGCCCGACTAGATTTCCATAGTTTACTTGTTTCATAAATACCACGAAAACATATGACGTCAGCCAAAAAATCGAAAGAGCAACATGAAAGAATTCAATGACCTTGAATGACCTTCTGAACAAATAACAAAAGATATGTGAATTAAAATCATTTAAAAATAAGGAGAATTATTGTTTGTATATGTGATAAATAGCAAGCATCACAATTTTTGAGTCTTGAAGCACTTTATTAAAAATTAACCGTAATGCCACGAAAACTCTTGATTCGAGGATATTTGCAGGCATTACCGGTATGCAATCATGGTTCTAAAATTTAATCAACAATAAAACGAAATATATATATATATAAACAAAGAAATTAAAATTTAAAAATTACCGATAGAAAAGAGAGGTTGATTTTTTTTTTAAATACCTTTTACGTATCTTTTAAAAATATCGATTATTCGTTCATTTATAATTGTTTGGGGAAATCATGAAAAATTAAAACAAAATAAATAAACAAACAATAGACACACTATTTTAATTTTTCATAACAAAGAATGTAATTATTTCGTTAAGCAAATAGAGGAAAAACAATTTCTTTTTCAATTAGATTCACAACACCCATCACCATACTCATTTAATTGTCCTTCTGGATAATGTACTACAAAAGTCAAGGTCATATGAAGAGGTCAAAAATCAAATATTGTGACGTCATCTACTGAATCTCTTAGTTTTTTTGCCATTGAAACATTATGCCAAAATATCTTAACCACTGGTTCAATTTTCTTTATTTTTACACATTTTATTCTGGGACCTATTTCAATCATTCTGTTAATTTTTTGCAAAAATTAGATCATACATTTTTTCTTAAGAAAACTTTAAGTGTAGGATATTAACATGTGAATTTTCAATTCATGCTACATGTATGTATGATCTATTTTTACTTTATATTTTACTCAAATGGTCTAGCATAAATATAACTTTCTGAGTTAAAGTAACAAAAAACTTATTTTTATAAAAAATAAAAAAACAAATTTGCAATAGATCAATTGATCATTGTAAAATAAGGCCCATTCTTAGGTTGAGTGTCTGATTTCATGATTTTCTTACTGGGGTCTGAGAGGCCATATTTCAGACTATGTGGACAAAAAATGTTTGGTTGGATTTCTTTCATATTAAATAAAAAGAGAGATTTCGTATCCTAGAAAAAAATATTAAAGTTTCAGAAAAATTGAATTTGAGGAAAAAATTTGGCCTATCTTTTGCGTTCTACCTTAAATACAATTCAAAAAAGGTCATGTATTTCAATTATTTTTCAATTACATTTCAATTACTTTTTTCATAATGAAAGTTTATAAAAAGGTGTCTTATACTGATACATAGTTTAATACTATTGGGTTTATACTAACTATTCTCACTTTTTAAAAAATCTCAATTCTACCTATTCCCACTTGCAAATGATTGTTTAGATAATTAATTTGTTTTCACAGTAATAAGACTAATTATTATACTTCTGTTAAAATGTTTCCTATGTAAAGTTCAGAAGGTAAAATAGCTATCTTTTATAGTTCACGCATATCAAAGCTATACCCCGGGGTATAGTTTTTATTATCCACCCTCAGAAAATTTTCATGCAAGCCCTCGGGGAGCAGTTCTCTGTCGCGTGTTTGATAAAAGAGCTATCCCACTCACACCCAGTGGATAAGTGTATACTACATCCCCTTTTAGATTTACCTTATTCTATTTATTGGATTTGTGAGAAATATTTATTTTCTTCAAAAATATGGATTTGAGAGAGTAACAAAACAGATCTTGCCATAGTGGTGCTGCATGGACTTGTGTTTGTACAATTATTAATGTCTCATAACGTTTAATTTGTTTACACATTGTGTCACACTGCCTATGGCATTAGGTAAAGGGCTAATTTTGTCCAGGTGTGAACCCCTCTAATACCAAAGAATAAAAATAAAACTCAAGTAATTGAAATGTATTTAATTACATTTTTTCAAAGTAATCGAAAGTAATTAATTACATTTGAAAAAAATCAATGCAATTGTAATTGCAAGTAATTGACAAAATTATCAATGTATTTGAAAGAAATTAATTACATTTCAAAGTAAATGACCCCAAGCCTGATTAGGAGACCTATTTTTTATTCATATGAGGCAAAATTTGTACAAAATCTTATACGTGAAAAGGAGAAAAAAAATCCTTTTCTGTCCTTCAACTCGATATTTAGATATATTAACGAGAAACAATGTGTTCTCAAACAACAATGGTTATTTCCATTCTTTTGTCGAACAGATATTTCCCTGTGGGCTTAAAAAAAATACAACAAAATCTGATACAACTCTTCCATATTTGAATATTTTACTTGAAAAATACGTCGATAGCAATCTATATAGCATCAAAGCAACTTCCCTTATACAGCAATATACATTTATCAACTGAATATGGGGTTCATATCTCTCAGTTGATTCGATACGCCAGTGCATGCTTTACCTATGTGCAATTGTTAAAGCGAGGTAAATTATTGACAAAGCTAAGGATGATGAAACAAGAATATCAGCAGTCTCGTTCGAAGTCATTATTTGTTAGTTCTATGGACAATACAATGACCTTTCAGCAAATACAATTTATCATTGAGTCATATGCTGACTGACTTTTTTCATACTTTTTGTTAGTTCATTAGTTAAACACTGAATTGTCGACGGATTTTTCCATTATTTCCTGACATGACAAGGAATACACGACTGGTTTGACCGGTCGGCACGGGATACTCACTCCTCCATGGCACCAAAACCCACCTCTGATGTTTAGAAGGTCTGTTTGTTCTGCTCAAATTTCGTGTTGTTGAATTGTCTTTTATCTTGAAAAACTGTTTGTTATACATCCTGCATTTATTTTTCAAATTTTTACACAATTCTGTCTTCGTTTCCCGACAGTGACTGCATTGCTTCTGAAATGATGAAGAAAATAACTAAAAAATAAAGAAGTTCCAATGTCATGATAATTACATGTATTATTGATTAAAATATGTTACCACAAAAAGTAATTACCTTGAGCACTTAAGAAATTTCATCAGCCCCTTCGACAATGGTCAAACGATTTGAAAACTTCTCATGTTAAGGCAGGGGTGGAGCCTACAATTTAAAGATTCTGCTGATTGAGCTCTTGGATATACAAACAAGAGGCCCAGGGGCCACAGCGCTCACCTGAGCACAATGGCTAGGAAAAAGCACATATCAGATCAGAACAGAAAGTTTACTGGAGGGGGGGGGGCTTGAATTTTAACCCCCCAGGGGTTCATGATTTGAACAAACTAGAATCTACACTACCTGAAGATGATTCCCTATTAATATCACTAATCATAGCTTTGAAGTACTTGAAAAGATGATTTTAAAAGGTTTCCCTATAAATCCCTATGTAAAAATTTAGGTCGGCCATTTTGGCCCCACCCTAGCCCCGGGGATCATGATTTGAACAAACTTAAATCTACACTACCTGAGGATGATTCCACATGAGTTTCATCTTTCCTGGCCCAGTGGTTCTTGAGAAGAAGATTTTTAAAGATTTTTCCTATATATTCCTATCCCAGCAGGCATACAACGTTGTTTAAACGTTGAATATTAGTTGAATTTGGGTTTAGACGTTGATTAATCTAGAAACAATATTGATTCAACGTTGACTTTTCAACGTTGAAATTTTAACGTTGAATCAACATTGAATTCAAATTGAGCTGAATTGCCAACATTGATTCAACGTCGGATTTTTGCTGAGCGGGCCAATCCTATATTTCGCTTATAGATATTTTGGACTATGATAGTGTCGGATTATAACACTGTCGGACCATAACGAGGTCGGACTTGACAAAGTGGCACTACCTTATATCATTACTAACTATTATAACTTACAAGGATGGTTAATATAGAAATTTTACACATTCAATGATAAATATGAATTAAGTACGAATTTGCCGAAGTACGAATTAAGAGGATACGCAGTAGGACACTAGGAAAATTTTCAAAAAGACAGCATAACACAACCCTTAGGACTCAACACCAAGATTTAATTAAAAAAAATCTTGATAAAAAACATTTCGGCTGTCAGAGTACTAGTGTCATTGAAGAGACATAATTTGTCGAAATGCATATCTGGTGCATCAAAAGTTGTACCATATAAGATTTGTATCTTACCTTGGAATGGTTTCATGTTCTGGACTATTTCATGACCACAAGTGAAAATACAAAACGTTTGTAAATGCTCGGGTTTTGTAACATGATATATTTATAAAATGTATTTTGGTGAAAATTTTTGTAACACAATTAACTATTGATAGGAAATTAAACACTTACTGTTTACAATATATAATTTTTTTTCATATAGTGTTATACCGTATGTTTCCATTTAAGGGGTCCCAACCCTCTGCTATAAATTTCACCTTAGAAAAATTTAAATTTGTAATATTGATTTTCATAAGCAACAATAGAATTAGAGCCACATGGAAAATAGTTTGAAGTATAAAGTGCTGCTTATTTTTTCAGAAATAATTTTTTTGTGCAGATCATGAAATGAAGAAATTGAACACAGAGAATAGATAGAGTAACGATTTATTACCTCAACATTAAATATAATATATGAGGTGCATATGAAAATAATACTTATTATTAATCCTATTTAAATCATGTTAGAAAACATCATGGAGCGATATGTTTCTTAAGTCAGAAAATCACAATGTTGTATGTGGTTGTAAGAAAAAAATATATCTGTGATGAGGAGTTATCTTTCTTCTAAATATTTCTTCATGTGAAAAAAAGTCATTCTAATTAAAATACTGTATTAAGTACTTGAAATATTAAACCATTTTTAAAATGGTACTTAAAAAGATACAACTTATTCAATTTATAAGGCATTCGATGTTGGATTTAAATGTTTTATTGTTTAATATAATAAAACAATTACAAAGAAATTTGCAAAAGAAATAGAAAGTAATGTTTCCATCATATGTTTGATCTCATCAAATTGATTACTCAGATATCTCAGGAAACTGATTAAGAAAACTGCGAGTAGTACTACGTACTATTTTGTACTTCGAAAGTTATCTGTCTTATCAGAGGGTCGCAATCCCTTTAACAATAATATATAATATATATATAAGCAACCGTGCAATAAAACGGTTGAAATTTTAAGTATATTATTACTATATGACACCCCCTTTCCAAACTAACTAATTGAATAAATATTGAATCAACTGTTTTTCAACATATAATCAACGTTGATTATCAATGTTGATTCAATGTTAAGACTTCAACGTTGATACAAATTTTCAAAATCTAACATAAAATCAATGTTGAATCAACATAGAAAAACAACGTTGATTCAAAGTTTATTCAATGTTGTGTACCTGCTGGGATGTAAAACTTGGGTCGGCCGTTTTGGCCCCACCCTAGCCCCGGGGGTCATAATTTGAACAAACTTGAATTAATACTACCTGAGGATGATTCCACATGAGTTTTATCTTTCCTGGCCCAGTGGTTCTTGAGAAGAAGATTTTTAAAGATTTTTCCTATATATTCCTATGTAAAACTTGGGTCGGCCATTTTGGCCCCACCCTAGCCCCGGGGGTCATGATTTGAACAAACTTGAATCTACACTACCTGAGGATGATTCCACATGAGTTTCATCTTTCCTGGCCCAGTGGTTCTTGAGAAGAAGATTTTTTAAAAATACCATTAATTTTTTGGGATGTAAATCCCAACATAAAAATATTCACTGAAATCTCAGTTCAAAATATGGCTCCCGTGACGAAATTGTTTACCTATAGTCTGTTTTTTCCCTATGTTATGTTCAATAGTCACATTATACTTGGTTCAGAATCACACAGGGTAAAAACAGACTATAGGAACTCTTTTATTCGAGGAGTTAAACAATTTCGTCACGGGAGCCATATTTTGAACTGAGATTTCAGTGAATATTTTTATGTTGGGATTTACATGCCTAAACGGTAAGCTATGTAGAAATAATAGTGACAGAGAGTCAAATAAACAACTAAATGACTTAATTGAAGCGAACGGCAGTGTGGTCAAGGCGAATAATTCTTGCTATAGTCGACCGAAGTTGGGACTTAATTTCCAGACATGAATTATTAGTAGTCGTCCAGGGATTCTGCGACGGCGTCAGTCCAAATATCTAGCCTAGCAGAATCTCAACAGGGATTACAGGTTCGGCTTTTATGAACTGCATTAGATCTGTACTTGTGGATATGAATGCTGCGCTATGCACAAAGTTTATTCGTTTCTCTTTAACCGTAATGAAATGATTTTAACACCATGAACTAGGCCAAAAGACTTCAAAAAATATCTGAGAGCACTTACCTTTTTCCAACACCCAAGACTTCTGCTGCAGCAGTGACGTCAAATGTGACGTACACTTTCATCCGATATAAACCAAAACCGGTCCGGAATAAACCAAATGAAAACGGTTTTAAAAGAACCATCTGCGGTATATTGTATATATTTGCCCCCATGAAAATCAAATTTTGAAAACTTCCTGAAATGTGCTAAATTCAATAAATTGTATGAAAAATATAAATTAATAGGAATTACTATAGTTTCAAAGCAGTGTATTCACATTTTTTTGTTTTTATGACGTCACAAACTAGTCCGATTTTATATCCCTTTTCAGAAAGAGGACAAAATGGACAAAATTTCAACAATTTTAGCTTTAAAATATATAGAGCGCAAGTTTTTTCAGGAACAAGATTGACAAATTTCATTGATATTAACATTCTACACATCATATCAAAATATTGATCCTGAACACACATGCGCTCGGTGACTTTTACTCAAAATATCGACGAAATATGTACATTTTTCTGTAAAATTCATAGAAAACTGAAATTTACGTCATGTTTGTGAGGCCAGTATGTACATATGACGTAATTACTTATGAAAATATTCAGTGCTTTGAAGTAAGCATATACTTCCCTGTTTAAGAACTTAATTAAATAAATCTTCATCAAAGTTTGATTTGGGGGGCAAATATTGGTTATTACCGAATAAAGTTCTTTATAATACATTGTTTCTACCTGATCATAAATTTAGTTTTAAAAAAGTAAAATATTTTGTGAAGATTTGAACAGTGTGGGGTGAGGGTGCAGAGTAACAGAGTATACATCCTTCTTTTTTATGCGAGCGTCTACAAGAAATGATCATCTACATTCTAGTAAATAAACATTAAAATTCATCTTGATATGTTTTTGAATCTATTTTTTATTTTACCTGAAGTACATTTTCTTAAAATTAAATAAAAATTAACATAAAATAAATTTTGTGTAATTTATATTAGACTTTAAAGCAGGCCACAGATTTCTCTCGGTGGGGGGGGGGGGGGGGGGGGGGG
>PRKT01000989.1:0-37778 GCA_003671525.1 Saccostrea glomerata
CCTTCTACAGTATTGGTCTGATTTCAATATTACTTGGCACACAAGTATACTTCACTAAGATACATAAAATAATGCATCGGATTTAGATTTCGATCAGCGGTGTTGCCATTGTTACTAAAAATAGAATTTTCTGTGAAATTCATTTAAAATGCTACTCCTTCTACATTTTTGGTCTGATTTCATTTTAACTTGGCACACAAGTAGACTACACTAAGATACATAGAATAGTGCATCGGTTTTTGATTTCCATGAACAGTGTTGCCATGGTTACTAAAAATAGAAATGTCTGTGAAATTCCTTTAAAGCACTACTCCTACAGTTTTGGTCTGATGGCAATGGCTTTTTTTCTCATCCTTTGTTATAAGTACAAACCAGAAGAGCTACAGTCTCGACAGAGACTTTTGGTTATTTCAATGAATGCTACTCCTCCTACAGTTTTGGTTTGATTTCAGTATAACTTGGCACACTATTAGACTACACTACAATGCACAATAGTGTGTATGGATTTTTCTTTCAGTGAATATTGTTGCCATGGTAACTAAAAATGGAAATTTCCTTGAGGTACTTTCAAAATGCTACTCTGCAGTATTGGTTTGATTTCAATTTAACTTAATATATGATATAACACAAGTACATAGTACTATATTAAGATACACAATTCTATTTATTGTTGCCTGTTACAAAGTATATTTTTCTTTTGTTATACACTCAGACCAGTAATGCTACAGTCTCATCAAAGACCTCTGCTTGAGTGGAGAATTTATTATTGAGTACCTTGTACAAAAAGTTAACATCAGGTTGCATTTTTATATAGAAAAGCTCATTTTTAGATATAAAAAGTAAAAAGCTTTTATGTTGAATTCTGCTCTTATACAATGTCATTGTGTCAGCTGCTTGTGTTGCGTGCGGAGCAGAGTAGCACTAAGGGATCACTTTACCCTGTGTCTATCTGTCTATCTGTCACACCTTGCATCTCAAGAACTGTTAGAGATATGGACTTGATATTTTGCACATTTATTGCTTGGCACTATGGCAATTATAAAATGTCATGGTGACCCTTGTCCTTTGACCTACTTTACTAAAAAGTAATGTACCAATTATATACAGCCTATTTTTTACATTTAAGGGGTAATTCTATGCTACTTAGCATGTGTACTGATTGTCATAAAACATTATGAAAAATATTCCAAGGTTACAATTCACTTGACCTTTACCTTTGACCTACTTTACAAAAATACCCCAGACAATTTAATTTAATTTAAAACTTGAATTTTTAGTGGCGGGTGTTGAAAATTAACATTTATATATAATTATGAGCTAATAATGCTGTTCTTTGATTTCAAACTGTATCATATTCAGTTACCACACCAACTAATATTCAATTATTACTAGCAGTTTATTACACATGCTTATAGGATGACTAAATACTTTAAAGTCCCACAGTTAGTTTAGGAATGGAATAAATAATTATAAGAAATACACTCACTAACCGTTTTTTTTTACTTCTACAAATATCAATTTCATAAAAGTCCTCTTCTCTTACATGTGCATCTCCATACAACAACATTCAATCATTTACATGTTACAAAAGCAAATTTATTCTGTTGTACTGTTATGTCATCATGTACTATGGGTGCACATTACATTTTTAGGTCACCTGATTAAACTCAGGTGACCTATTACTATCTGTTTTCGTCCGTCGTCGTTCGTCGTGCGTTAACATTTGAACATTTTTATTTTACACAACGCAAGAACATTACAAACTTTTGGAACAAAATACAGACTCGTGTTCCTTTCATGTAAACAAGATTTACGCCGTTATCTCTTCAAGTGTGTCATTTTGGATTCCGTGCACTATAATGGTTTTTGTGTATTTTAGAATATTTAAAACTGCTCGCCAGCAAGAGAATCACATTTGCTCTACCAGCTTCTATCGCTACGCTGAAGGTGGCAATTCAGATGCTCTTCTTCAAGTTTCATCAAAATCCAAGAAAATGTCTGAACGTACGAGAATGAAACGTGAACATAAAGCTGCCAAAACGTTAGGAATTGTAATGGGTGCTTTTATTATGTGTTTTCTACCATTCTTCTCGTGGTATTTGATAACTACTTTGTGTGCAGAAAATTGTCCTTATCCACCAATATTGGGTTCCATATTATTCTGGATTGGATATTTCAATTCTTGTTTAAATCCAATTATCTATGCTTATTACAATTTGGAATTCCGAACAGCGTTCAAAAGGCTTTTGCACTTACGCAGTTCCCACGGTTCATTTTTGAGTTGTTCTTTGGATGGTGAAAATAATATATCCAAATATAATGGAACAAGAAGGAATCCGAGTTGACAAATATCTTAAGTGATTGCATCCGATTGTTCATGGAAATATTTCAAACATTCCCTACAAAAAAGTTCCAATTGACTGGGACTATCCTAATAAGTACAAAAAAGATGTTTTTGTGAAACATTTTAACCCCCGTATGGCAGCTTATAGCGAGGGTTGAAATCTCCAAAATACACCTTATACTCCAAGGACAAGGTCAAAAGGTCACATTTGTTGTAGCCTAAAGCATGGTCTTGTCACAATAAACCCTGTGAAATATGAAAGCCCTAATATAAACGGTTCAAAACTTATGGTCAAGGTTGAAGTTTTTAAGTGGGTCAAACTCTAAGGTCAAGGTCAAAATTGTTGGTATTCAAAGAAGGTCTTTTCACAAGGAACACACCTGTGAAATATGAAAGCCCTAGAACTAACGGTTCAAAAGTAATGATCAAGGATAAAGTTTTTCTTTAAGTGAGCTAAACTCTAAGGCCAAGGTCAAATTTTTTTTTATACCCAATAGAAAGTCTTGTCAAAGTCAATACACATGTGAATTATGAAAGCTCTTGGACCACTTTTCAAAAGTTATGGATCTGGTTAAAGTTCGAAAATTTTGGTAAACTTACACATATGCATATTAGGCTTTTGCAGCTTCCGACCTTTCCATTGGCAAAATTTACATTCCGGTTGAATCATCAAGAAATCAAGTCAACGAATTCAAAGAGAAAACAGATAGAAGTTGAATTATCTATTAATATAACCCCTCTTTATTATTTCATTTAATATTAAATAAATATTGCATATACTCAACTTTATGCAATACAATGTATCTATTATGATATATAGGCGCCCTGATCGATAGATCCGAGGCGTATATTGTTTTTGTCCTGTCTGTCTGTTTGTTTGTTTGCTTTGTTCCAAAAGTTTGTAATGTTCTTGCGTTGTGTAAAATTGGGCATGGATGGGAATATAGGATATAAGTATTGAAGCGATCCATGTAGCAAAGATCATTGCACCTGCACAACGTGAGGACATTTTGGTGTCGTATTGGAGTGGATAATTGATGGCTATGTAACGGTCGACACTTATGCAGCATAGATGCAATATAGAAGCAGTGCTAAACAATACATCATTTGCGTTAAATACGTCACACATAGTTCTCCCAAACAACCATTTTCCTGTGATTTCCTGGCTTGCATTAAACGGCATAACTAGAATAGCAACAATTATATCGGCAAATGCCAGAGACACGATGAAATAGTTGGTAACTCTCCCTCGTAGCTTTTCAAACCTTTTTACACTTATTATCACCAGCGAGTTCCCTACGATGGCGGTAGCCATGATGATTGTCATGGCAACCGCTTTCAACACGATCACAGGAACATTCACAGACAGTACTATCTCGTTGTCTTGCATTGATTCATTAAATTTTGTTTTGTTTTGAAGATCTGTACTTATAATCATATCATTTACTATTAACATACCATGTGAGACAGTTTCAGATATTCTGTGTCCTTTATCCAATAGCAAAGAATTGTAGTTTCGAGATTTTTGGTGTTTCATGGCATTATTTGAATTCTAAAGGTATGCACATTCATCTGCAAAGGAAAAAAAAATACAGAATAACAAACATTTTATCGGACTTAATATGTCGGAATTGAAGGTTCGAACTAAAGGGGGCATGTTAATTTATGCTTGTCCGTGCATCTAGCTGCCCGGAAAACTATTTGCCCATAACTTTTGATTGGTTGAATATTTTGCTTTCATATATGTACCAGGGGCAACTCGTGTGACGAAAATTTTCTTTAATTGGTAACTTACTACGGTAGTAATTGACCTCTCGACCTTGGAGTATAACCATTTTTTAATTGAACAAACTTTTACCTTTTTCACAACTTTAATAGTTGTTCTAACGTTGTGATATTACACTTCCTTGGATAAATTTAAGTTTTGATCTTGGCCTTTGGATTGACACAAATATGAAAAACTTGATCCTTTTTCGAAAAATTTTGAATGGTTGAAGCTAGGCTTTTCATAAAATACATGTGTATTCCTTTTGATGAAACCTTTGATAAATTTTTCCTTAGGTGGCAACTATTTAGATTTAAAATCCCCAGGGGCTTCATCGCTCACCTGAGCACTTTGCACGTGGCTAGGGAAAAATCTAGAGGTATTGTGAGCAATAAGCTCATAAATGATCCCCCGCCTTCCGTATACGAATATAATGGCAGATTACTAAACCCAAAATATGTGTCGGATCAAAAAGTAAAGTAGAATATGCATAATGGCAATATTTAATAAAGATTATTTGAAAGTCTCTTCAAATTTAATTTTGTCGTATGAGAGGAGTTGCGGATAAGAGATGGGTTCTCCAAAGCTTAACAGACGAATGGACATCCTGATTACTTTTTACCCGCCCGCTTTTCAAGCGGGGTACAAGAAGAAGCAAAAATTTTACATAGTAATAAAAATCTTAAATGCATAAGTGGTGCCGACCTACCCGTTAAGGGAAAAGATGTGTATGAATTTACACTAACAAGGGTATATCACATATATTTTGACTGTGACAATTTTTCTACATGTTTATACTTTCATTGTAGCTCCACCCTTCTCCTGCGAGTCATAATCTTAACAAACATGAATCTACACTTTCTGAGGTTGCTTCCATATAAAAATGACCAAACATGGAGTTGCTGTTCTTGAGATTTTTATAGGTTTTTCCAATGTACCCTTATGTAAAAGTGCCAATGTGGCCCAACCTTACCAGCGGGGGTCATGATTTTAACAAACTTGAATCTACACGTTCTGACGATGCTATTACTTATAAAAATTATTAATCATAGCTTCTGCTAAGATTTTGAAGTGTTTCTCTATATATACACTTATTTTTACTTTGATTGTCAGTTAAAGTGAATCAACATTATTTGAGGATGTTTCCATATTATGACCAATCATGGATTTGCTGTTCTTGAGAAGATTTCTTTCCTATTTACTCCAATGTTAAACAATGGATGTCCATTGTGGCCCCTAATAGCTATTTTCGAACTTTTGCCATAAATTTTGAACCATAGGAGATATAGACTACATATTTGGTAAGCATACTCCACTGCTAAAGTTCTTTCTAATAACATTAATATCAATGACATTGTGACCTTGACTGTGACCTATACATGTACAATGTATGCTAAAAGGTCAACTAATCAAGACCTGCCTGTTCTTTAAAAGAACCAATACTAATATTTTTACCTACAGATTACAATTGTTCTTTCTGATTAATTGCTGTGATTTCTTTTTACATCAATAACATATCTTCACCAGTTATCATACCTTCTCTTTAGACTTGACATCCTTTCCTTTTCTCGTGGTTAAAACTTTCCTCAGATAATTTGTTTTATTACAGCTAAACTACAAATGTGATTAATAAGTAATACAATCCTCCTAATTTAATTAAACCAAATAAAATACATGCATTTCCAATTATGTCACAAAGAAAACTGGGTTAGAAAAATACTGAAACAAATATCATAGCACTATCATTTTAAGGTTGCATAATATGCTGAATCATGTTCGGTATAATTTTCAGTTTATAAAATTGTTTCCTTGTCAACTGTGTTTATTTCTTCTTCTTTTTAAAAAATTCTTCATTAATGGATAATCTTCTGCATATGAACTTACATGTACTGTGATGCAACATGATGTGATATTTTTTCATCCATTCTTTATTACCATGGTACAGTTGTTTGGCCAGTTACGAATTTTGATCAGTTCCGAATAATTATTAATTTAAGAGTGATAATCAATAAATTCAAAGGTGTAATGATAAATTGATACCTTTTGTAAGAAGGCTTATTTATGAGTGTTGGAATTATGTTAAGCTTTGATTTTTGCCGTCAGTTTGTGTTCATTATCGTCGTCATACTTTAATTACAATGCAACAAATCTGAATCACCGCGACGCTTGTCTGCAGAAAAACCTATATAGAGACGTCAATTTTTCACATAAAACAACATCCCAGGTATCAAAAGTAAGTTTGATATGTACTCTAAAAAATACTAAAAACTAGTTTAAAATAGTTAATAAGAACATTGAAAGAATCATTGGAATATTTTCGTGTTGTAATTTTACTAGTTCCGAATACCAATTATAAACACTAGTATTGAATATATTCATTATTCGTTGTTTTCTTCATTCTAAACGTGACTTTCTGATTATAATCATATGCACCCCGACTAATGTGTTCGGAACCCTTTATTTTTCGGTGTTCTGCAAATTGTAAAACCCGATGAGTTCAGAGTAGCTCTGACAGTGGCTCTGGCGAGAGTTAGCGTTGTATTTACCGAACATGCGAGAAAACTTGACGCGATTTGCGCGTTAGTGGCGAATAATTATGCCCCTTGACTGTAAATATTGGATATTTCTTGGCTCTTGGTTAAGAAGAGATTACAGTAAGTTTTCATAATTTAATTGCCTATTTTAAGTAGACTTAATACATGCATCTTTCAGTCTTTCAGTTAATCTTTAAATATCAAACTAGCTGCCACTTAGCTGTTTATGAATACCCGGTAACCTCCAGAGCTCACAAACTTTATATGGTTCAATAGCTCCACTTTTAAGAGACAGAGAGAGAGAGAGAGAGAATAATATTTTGGGGTTATAGAAAAGAGGCATAACTCTTAATAATGACAGTAAATGATGGTTGGTAATGTGAAAATTGTGTGTTGTTGGTATACAAGTGAATACAGTGTAGTCTAAATATAAGAACAGTTAAACAACAGTATCTTAAAATCAAACAATGTCGATTACCTGGGTTATGTTGTCATTCATTAGTATTGCGTTGATGAATGATTTGCATACACTTGGAATTGCATTTGATTTACTGCTATTTGATTTGCTCATTTTGCATAGATCTCTTTCTCATGCAGATTATTAATGAATAGTGATTGATTGAATTTGCATTCGTTTATGGGATGTATGAATTTTATATGCTCAGTTTAGAGTTGAATTTTAGTTTCTTTAAAAAATGAGTGATATATTGAACACCAATGAGATGTCAGTCTTTTGAAGTCCCTTTAACAACATTTTTTTTCTATATCTTACCCTGAATCTCTTGATCCCTTGTATCTTAATTTTTTCAGCAGTCCCAAGAGCGGTTCAGGAATACAAGTTTGACTTTAATTTATAAATTCAATTGATTTATATAGACATTTTAATTGCTTTATTATAAATAAAGCAATTTATATATACTTTTATGTTAATGCATTAAATTTGCATATTTTTCAGGCCATTTAACCAATGCTTGCTGAATTCAGAAGGATTGAGATCATACTTTTCTACACTTGTTAACCATATCAAAACATCATTGAGGATCCCTTTCTAAGAAAAGAAGAATTTGCTTATTCAAATGTCCATAATTAATTGTAAGTTTGTACGTTGTTTCACTCCTTTTCGAGAATTTTTCACTCATTGATACGGAGATGCCATCAGTTGCAGGTGGAGAGTAGCAAATTTTGTCCTTTTCTTAAGGGCCAGTGAGCAGTGAGGTTTCTTTTTCGTGTCAGCACCTACTGTGTTATTGGACCTTGGTTTATACAGTTTCATCCAAGGGACTTGTCTCTATGTCCAACAGTGGGATTTGAACCCACGACATAAGGATCAAATCCTTACTCTGCTACTACTTTACATACTTAATTCTTGTGACAAGTTCTTTCATTTGATTGCAAGACCTTTAACCCTTTGACCTTGCAGTTTGACCTTCTTTTAAAAAGCAAACCTTGATTATAACTTAAAAGGTTAGAGCAAATGCTTTCATTCTTTACATATTTGTGACAAAACCTTTCATTTGATAGGAAGATCTTTGACCCTTTGACCTTGGAGTTTGACCTACGTTTTAAATTTTTTAACCTGGGCCATAACTTCTGAACGGTTAGAGCTAGGGCTTCCATATTTTATATATGTATTCTTCTTGGCAAGACCTTAAGTTTCATTGGATACCAATTACCTTGACCTTTTGACCTTGGAGATTTCCATACTTATGAAAAAATTTAACTTTGGCCTATTTTCATATTTCGCAATTTTATTTCCAGTGAGAATGCCCTACTTTTGGTACCAATTGTTAAATTTGCATTTAAGAAAAGTTTCATCTTCGCTGTTACATGTACCATACGGGGGCATCAGTATTTCACTAACACATCTTGTTTTGAAAAGATTTAAACACGCTTAAGCCTTAAATATTCCAGAATAAAAGTTTGATCCCCCACTGTAGACCCACACTACCCCCTTAGAATATGATATGAACAAATTTTAATCTGTTCTGTACTATTTTAGCAGTGTAACAAGAGGCCAATGGGCCACATCGCTCATCTGGGTAGCTTTGACCATTGCTGTTCTTTACAAGATTTAAACTTTGTAATACCTATTGCGACCCCACCCTACCTATGGGTCATAATTTGGACAATTTAAAATCTACACACGCCAGGATGATGTCACGTAAGTTTCAGCTTTTCTGGCCAAGTAGTTCCTGAGAAAAAGATTTTTAAAAATGTTTCCTATATTTTCATATGTAAAACTTTGATTCCTTATTGTGGCCCTGCCCAACACCCGGGGGTCATGATATAAACAATTAAGGATTTACACTACCCAAAGATACTTTCATACAAGTTTCAGCTTTTCTGGCCCATTGGTTTTTGAGAATAAGATTTTTAAAGGTGTTCCCTATATATTTCTATAGAAAATGTTGGTTCCCTATTGTAGCCCCGCCCAACCCAAGCCCCCTGGGTCAAGATTTGAACAATTTAGAATCTACACTACCCCAGGATGCTTCCACATAAGTTTAAGCTTTTCTGGACCAATGGTTCTTGAAAAGAGGATTTTTTTCATTGCAATCTATTCGGAGCGCTTTTAGGACTGAACATCGAATTTATTGTGTTAACGGTAAAGAACTGAAATAAAACAAAAACAAAGGAATTACTCGTCAGTTACATGATAAATGATATCACTATATAACTATAGATGTAGCATAAACTGTGTAATAAGTTGTAAACAAAAATTTTCAAAAGATAAATAGAGAAAAGATTCACTATTAATTCCAAAATAAAAAGTTCTAACACAAATGGGTTTCCATAGAAAAATGTTATGAACGTACTCTAGTTTATGTTTTAAGATAATGACAACAACAGTGTTCCATACTTTCAAGAGATAACAATAGATATTCCTAATAAAGTAATTACAAACAAATTTCATACAAAATATACTGTAAATATAATAAGTACATGTATACGCGTAATAAACAAAAACAGAACAGGTTTACTTACAGTGTGTGGCATCTTGAGTCTAAAATGAAATGAACTAGCAGGGGTCTTCATGTGTGGGTCACACAGGAAATTGACACAGGAAGTGAGGATTTTAGGAAAGTAACTCCAGATTTACAAATAAAAAGATAACTCTTGAAATATAAGACAGATAACTATTTGATTAAGAAAGATAACTCTAGTTCTGAAATAAATACAAATAATTTAGAAAATATACAAACATATAATTTAAATGTTCATAAACATTACAATATATATCATAAAAATAAAAATTGAACGACAGAAAATTTTTAGAGTAGGTGTGTTTACATTCCGGTTAAATTATTTAGAAATCAAATCACCTAACTTTCAAAGAGTTACAGAAAAAAAATATGTTTGAAATATTATTGAAATATGAAACATTTATACTCCCGTATGGCAGTTCATGGCAAGGGTTGAAATTTCTCAAATGCAAGTTCAACTCAAAGGTCAAGATCTAAAGGTCAAAACTGTTGGTACCCAATGGAAAGGTCTTATTACAAGGAATACACTTGTGAAATATCAAAGTTCTAGTACTAACAGTTTAAAAAACTATTGGTCAAGCTTAAGATTATAAAAGTTTGTCAAACTCTAAGGTTAAGGTCAAAGGTGTTGGTATCCAAATGAAGGTATTGTCACAAGGAATACACATATGAAATATGAAAGCCCTAGAATTAACTGTTCCAAAGTAAATGTCATGCTTAGAGTTTTTAGGTCACCTGAGTCACTCAGGTGACCTATTTCTATCTGTTTTCGTCCGTCGTGCGTCGTTGAACATTTTCAGCTTCATCTCTGAGACCACTGATGATTATCTTGAAACTGGAACTGGTTCCTCTCCTGAATATTAACCTCAATATAGTATTCCAATTGCTTCTCGCTGTATTCAATATAATGCTCATTGCTAGTTTTTATATCCTTTCAGATTTATATTGTGATTGTGTGTGTGGTGGTGGTGGTCATGAGGGGTTGGGGTATCACATTATTAATCAAGTTCTTGGCACTTTGATGTAAACGTTGCAGGTCTTCCAGATGAGACTGTTTCATGTTACATGTAGGCGCTGGCATTATAAAGAACCCTCACTGCTCAATGCCATAAGCGCCGAGTAAAGTCGAAATTTGAAGCCCTTCGATATATGGTGAAGTATTTATTTAAGTAAAAAGTTCTCAAGTTGGGCGTAAAACAACATACAATCAACCGATCTGGGTCCTTTGGATGAGACTTATAAACCGAGGTCCGAGTAACGGACAAAATTTGCAGCTCTTCACTTAAAAGTGCATGGTGGCGTTTCCACAATAGTGAAAAATTCTCGAGAGGGATGTTAAACAACAGTTTAATCAAACAAACTGGCGCTGTTTATCTATGGCATAAAGTCTTTCGTATTACCATTAAAATTTTCTATGCAGTTTTAAATGATAAATTTTACTTATTGTGATAGGAATATAGTTTTTTTTATAACGTTTCCTATATATGGATGTGTATTTTGGATAATTTTTATTTAAGTAAAAAGATCTCAAGCAGGGTGTAAATCAACATACAATCAACCGATGTGTGTCCTTTGGATGAGACCTATAAACCGAGGTCCCACGAAAAAGATCCCGCACTGCTGTAATTTGGATAAGTCGAAATTATTGTGTAGTTTTTAAAAAGCTGAAATGTGCCAATCTATAACATAATAGGATGTGTTTTTTTTTTAAATAATTATATAAAATTTTACAATGCAGCCTATTTCAAAGACTTCCCATAAAATTAAATCTTTTGTGTGACCCTACTTGGCTTTGGGGTTATGTAAGGAAAATCTTAACTAGAAGCCAAATGTTAATCAAAGTGACTCATAATGTTTAAGAAATATGTTTACAAATTACATGCACAATAAAATAAAATGTACATAATGAGCACCATTGCAATACTGAATACGTACACATCACACACAGGTCAAGAATAAGGCCATCTTTAAAAAATGCTTGTTGAATGCAAATAAACAATGTAAAAAAACAGAAAAAATGCTTCTCCAAACTCCTTTTTCCAGAAAATTTTACATATTTGTTGACGAGATAAGAGGGATAAAAAATATGTCCTGGAATTTTAAAAAAAGAATTTTGAGACAGGTAGTTTTAGTCAGTCGGTCGTCGGTCGGGAAAGCACAACCAAACATTTTTTAAAGATGTATCAAATCTTAATTACATGGTTTTTTTTTACTAGCAAAGTACATCTCACTAATAGAATCAACATTCTAAAGAAGAAAAAAAATCTTTAACTCTTTACCCTTAGATCTTTCCCTCCTTTACCCCTCAATGACGACTTTTGACGCCTAGCCCCCAACCCTTAATGTCAAAATGAACGATTCTCTCCCATTCTGGAGAAAGCTATAACCGAATTCCGAAGTGTGGCTTGAGGTGGTGTGATACATTCTGTATCAGAAAGTGAAGGTATCTCCTTTTAAATAATGAATTTTCATAAAGAAAACAAAACATTAACAAAACAATTATGCCGTAAAAGTATGTTGTCTTTGTTTTATAATTTTTTTTTGAAATATTTTATTACTGAGTAGAGACATCATAAACAAGTTCGAACACCTGCTGGTTCATGTTTTTCCCAACGAGTTTATTTATTTGTGTGAACAAATATCCAATTCGTCCGAATAAATAACTGATTCGTGCGAACGAATTATCTGGCATCCCTGCGGCGCCTCAGCAAGTGAATCCTCTTATTTATCAAAGAGATGACTGTCCTTAAATCTTCCCATACACTCTAGTCTGAGTAGCAACCTCGCACCAAAAATAGTTAATAATCTACTTATATGCTACTTTCCCTGCTAAAGTAATATTCTTGGTAACAATATCTAGTATCTGTCGGTTTGTGACCTCTGGTAAGCAAGACGTAAATGAAGATGAATGACTTTGCGAACCTGACGTCGTCTATTTCAATCATTGATAAAATGCATGCAAAGTGTATTATTTAAAAAACAAGGCTCATATAAATGCCTTCATACAAAACAAGTCAAACTGAAAAAAATCGAAACATTGCTATATCGTAAAAAGGATAAAAGGGCCGGATTAGCGTCTAAACGAGCAAGTTCCTGAGAAAGAAAGGCACCACAACACCTTGCTTAATACAGAAAGCTTGTTTTCTCCTTCTTAATCCTTCATCCGATTCTTCATTTAGATTACATTTGTGCTGATAGAATCACACCAAGTGGAAATTTTCAACAAACTGTAAATTTTAACTTCATCTCATTTCTCGCCTGACAAAGCAGATAACTATATTACTTGGATCAATTCTCTATTAAGCCTCATTAGAAATCAATAGTCTTCAAAATTGGAACTAAAGTTTACGTACATCATGAAGTAGTTTGTTTTGCTAGCGCTCTCGAATATTTCTTGAATATGCATGCTCGATTTCACGGTTGGGAATTCTGGGGAAACTGTACGATAACAATTTTGATTTGTCACACAAAAATAGATATGCTTTGAAATTACACTGGCACTACCAGTCTAGATGAATATACTGAATTTTTTATGATTATCTAACCTACACACAAAAGTATAAGAAGACCCAAGGTCATATCTATAATGCTTAAAACTAAACATCTAGCTTTCCTTAGAATAATACTACCTTCCTGGACAATTCCGACAAGCCCAAAAAAACTTCTGAGAGTATGTCATAAAGACACATCAATTTCGTTTTATCTTTTGAAATTTCATTTAATCTGAAGTTTCGAGTTTTGTTGTCGTTGTCTAACCTGCACGTAAAGTAAATATACAAAAAATATAACAGTAACTCGAATTTATAAGACAAAGACCATTATTTCTAGAATTGTAATAAATACCTAGATTTTCTAATCTACCTACCAGAAAGAACGGAAAACCGCAGCAACCCCGGATATATTTTTCGAACTTATCGGAAAGGACCAAGAAGATGCAACTACTAAAAAGACAGTACCGCATTGGGATGTTTTTAACTAGGTGCTCATTGGCTCTGCTTACCTTTTACTTTCACATCGAAATTGAAAAGACAGCGAAATACAGAATGCTGTTACGAGTTAGAGTTATCCATTGCCGACGTGATTTAGTAATTTTTTGTAATTTTAAAAATAAAAATATTCCAATATATATATTATAAATATAAATATTTAGTAATTTTTTGAGAAAAATATTCCAACGCTCTTGGTAGATTTTAATACATGAATAAGATTGATCGTCCAGAATCAAAGTAATATCGTCAATGTCAAAATTTCTTCCAAGCTAGTCGTGTATTATATATATTTTTATTCTATGTAAAAAAATCTATTCGTTAAATGTTTTCTTGCGATACGGTTTAGTAAACGAGTTTCAATTGCCCATTGACACCTATGACGTTTCAGTTCACGTAACCCCTTTCTAATTAATGGAGATTTTTAATCCGAGGACCCTATATAAAGGACGTTTTATGGCCTAAACACATGTACAGCAGTTTTATACATTATCAAATTTAAGAAATTAAGAAATTTAAATACGTGATAAAAACCCTTTAACCTTGTCCATAACTTTTGATTGGGTAAGGCTATGGCGTTCATATGGCCCACTTAAAAAAAAAACAAGATGCCCACGGGCCTTCTAGGTCACCTGAGCATCGTGTAACAACTTTCAAATGATTGAATTTGGTTTGTGTTTTAAACCAAAAGCCATGAAAATCACAATCTTGATACAGGCACCATTGTTTATCACAGTTATACATTTAGCAAGCTTACTTTGGTTACATCTACTTAATACCCAGGTATATCAGAGTAACAAAGACAAAATGCATTTCCACTTTATAACCACCAGTTGTGCAGCGCCCATCCTACAGGAACCACTGACCCTAGGGCCACACATTTCAAAACTTCAGAAATTTTATCATAATTTTTATTTCATCATAAATGGTTGTTTAATTCCAAAGAGCAGATTTCAAAGCATTAATTTAATTTTCAGACTATGAACCCCCTGACCAGTACCCCTGACCCAGGGGCCCTGAAATTGCACCTTTCTTCATCATATAAGTGTAGTTATATCATTGGCATAATACCCAGGAGCAAAGGAAAAGATTTTAAAAGAATTAATGCATTTTTACTATATAATCATTAGAGCCCCGCCTTTACACCAAAACCTTTGACCCAGGGGCCCTGAAATTCACGAATTTGGAAGAGACATCGGATCTTCATCATTATAACTATGTAACTCATACATAGTTTATTGGTTTAATACCCAGGAGCGAGAAGAAGATTTTTAAAGAATGTATGCATTTTCACTTTGTAATCAAAAAGGGCCCGCCCTAACACCAGAACCCCTAACCCTGGGGCCATGTATTTCACAATTTTTGTATAGAGCTCAATGCTGATTACAATATTGCCAACAGTTTTACTACTTGAGTAAAGAAGATTTTTAAAGTGTTCATCAATTTTGTTTGTTTTGGCCCCATCCCTCAGGCCCCGGGGGGGGGGGGGCAGGGACCATGAAATTCATAATATGTGTTCCCCTTCACCCATAAATGCTTTGTGCCAAAATTGGTTGAAATTGGTTGAGCGGTTGCAGAGTAGAAGCTGAAAATGTTCAAATGTTAACGTACGTCGAATTACGAACGACGCACGACAACGGACGAAAACGGTTAGAAATAGTTTACTCAGGTGACCACAGGAAAGTTTTAGGAATTTTTTTTTAACATGCCCGGGACTTGGTCGACTCGTAGCGAGAATTTGTCTCCATTCTGACAGAACAATCGTTTATAATGTTCGATCACGATTTTTTTCCTGTGTTATAAGATATGTAATGGAAATGGTACTTTTCAAAACAATTAAAGAATTAATGGCGCATGGCGATATTTATGATCGAAGTATCTTTTTCAAGTATATGATATTCACTGCTGGAGCAGATAGAAGATACAAAAGATGTATAATTTAGCAAAAATAATGAAGAAAGAAAATTTATAATTTCCATTTTTATAAATATTTATGAAGTCAAACTTTAATAATTCGGCCTATTCAGTCGTAGCGCGGTGTTTCATTAAAATAGGGTTAAGATATCTTATTAAAGATAAGCTTGTGTTTTACGAAAGGAGAATTAGTGTCTCTAAACAAGTATGAAGCAAATCTGATTCGGAGGGACCTCGATCCCGATTTGAAATACCGGTATCCATATTAATTACATTACATATTAATATTAAGAATGGATAATAACTGTTTTCATTTTCTGTAGTATAATGAAATGTTTAATGTGTTTCGATTCCTCCATCCTAGTCACCATATCACAGAAGTGGTGTAAATTGTATATGAATGTTATATATGTACTTGCATTTTGATGAAAAATTAGAATTTATGAAGTACTATTGAGTAGGTTTTACTTTTTGTCAGTGGGACCGGGAAAGAAGTTTCAAAATGTCACGGATAAATAAGATTTTTTTTCTTAGGGCAGCGGGACATACTGTGTAGAGCGATCAAAATCCAGCCTTTTACTCTAATTTAGTAATTTATTGAGAAAGATATTCCAACGCTCTCTAAACGTGTACAAGATGTGTTTTTGAAATACTGATGTCCCCGTATAGCAATATAGCGAAGAAAAAACTTATCTTCGCATATATGAAGTATGAAAGCCCTAACCCTAACCATTCAAAAGTTAAGACAAAGGTTAAAGTTGACAACTGTACTAACTGTATCAACTTTACTAACACCAGGAGGAGAACTTGTAAGTGGTGAGAATTTTGTGTTAAACAATAAACTATGTTCAAATCAAATCAAAGTTAGTTTTTACAGATCATATCAAACTCCAGGGTCAAGATTAAAGCGTCAAAGTTCTTGATATTCAATGAAAGGTCTTGTCACAAGGATTAAATCGGTTTTTATCCATGAAATCGCATGCAATACCCGATATTAAGGTATCCTTGAATCCGCGAAATTGGGTATAGACGGTGTAATCACTAAATAAAACTTAAACAATGGGATGTTGGGCATGTTGCCGAGTTAACTTTCATCTACATACAGATGTTTTCTAAAGGTATAACTAGCCAAGTAAGAATTTGGGCGTCAGGATTAATGCGCACAGGACAACAAATACCCATGGAGCTTAGTACATTTCATGATATGTACCCAAAACGGCGTTCGTTTTGCTTTGTATTTTTCATAATGTTATTATAGCATTTTCATGTTCATACCCAATACAACAGAATTGTTAAATATCAGAATTTTGGAATTTCTAATAATTCCACATCAACACGACAAACATGAACAATTTGTATTTATAACATAGAATTGATCATGTTTGGATGGTAAAGTGCCGTTCTTTCCACCTTTAACATTTTTTTTAGACTTTCGTTAATTCTTATTTGAAATGTTGAACAAATAAATGAATAACTTCTGGACTTTATGATATGTACCTGAATATCGGTATTTATAGGTCTCCGAATCACAATACGTATTACCCAACAAAAATTGTGATATGCCGGTATACCGATAAAATCGCATATCCCTTGTAATAGATTTATTTTAATCATTTATTTTAAATTCTTATTACTTGTTTGTTTATTTAATTTTTGCTTGTCAAAAAATTATGAGACTTGACATCTGTGAGATTTAATCCCCCCGCCTTAAAAAAAATCCTTTGATGTCTGTGCTTGCATTATCCCTAATAACTTTTTAAAAATTATCTTCGCGTTTTTCTAATAATTCATTCCTACTATAGCTACATATTTTTGTCCATGCACAAAGCCCTTCTAAGGAATTGGAATGGTTTTATTTTTCAATTATTTCTGTTGCCATGGAAACAGGAATCCATAGCAACTAATGAAATAATCACCGGTTTCAGTTTGCAGACGCATTCCTACATGACTGTAAAAAAAAATTCAAGATCATAACCTAGCAAAACTATTTTTATGCATAAATAGAATGTCTAATCAAAAGGAGAGTTATTGGCCTTTTCAAACAAATATTGGGTTTTTTTTCAATTGAAAAAAATGATGTTTGGACAAATAAGATTCAAATGAAATTGCAAGCACATAATTTGCACATTTTCTCAATGTGATTCCGACATGATTATGTTTACACTTGGAGTCACATTGTACCGAAGACGTCAAAAGTGAGGATTGCGGGAAATATTCAGCAAGCGCTGTGGCAACACACTTTGAAAAAATTAGGCACTTTGAAAAAAAATTTCAAAGTGCGTTAAAATTGGAACAAAATCAACGCACTTTGAAATTTTTTTTCAAAGTGCGTTAAATTTGGGACACAGTCAACGCACTTTGAAAAAAATTCAAAGTGCGTTAAGAATGTACATCAACATTTTTTATCATGAGGAAATTTAACGCACTTTGAAATATATAAAACAAAAATTAAAGACTTAGATTTTAGTAAATGAGAGAATCAATTTGTAATCATTATATTTTTCGAATAACTTTTTGATTTACGTGTATTGATTTAACCTCATAGAGGACAAGGAGGAGACGAGTAGAAGGTCTCTCAGCCCAACTTTTTTTTTTCATATACATAGCCGTCGATTGCAAATTGAAAGTGCCCCCCCCCCTATTTCTATTTAAAGTTGTACAATTGTGATGAGGAAAGAAAAATATGGTCTTTTAAATCCCTTACACCTCAATTTGTACGACATATAAGCAAATATGCTTTGAATGTTTCATCTAGTCAGAAACCAGAGAAGAATCCTACCTTAAGGTTGAAAACGCAGTATTTATCACTTACACTGTTTGTGACCATGTGTCTTTAAAACATGACGTAGTTTTCCCTCTAGTCAATGCATTATGACGTCACAAAAAGCGTCATTTTCCCCATATCATGTAAATTCGGTTAAAAACGGCCTAAAAATGAAGCAATTTTCAATATTTCATATAAAGCACAACCTCTGATCCACAATGTGCAATTACATAATGAAAGATCTATTTCTAAAGATTAAAAAGCAAGTTTCATTTTTGGATCGTGTGCTGTACTGTGCTCATATTTTAATTCTTTGCTGTAGGTAGTCAAATATGCATGATTTCTGCAAAATTCAAGAACATTGCATCTTCTTAAAACCTGTTTTGCAATACTTATATTCTCAAAAAGAAATTTTAATATAGGAAATGAAAGCACTTAGGCTATATTTTATTTAAGTATATGAAATGGGAAAGAGGATGAAATTTTACAGATTAAAGTGTAGAAAAAAAAAGTGTCCATGTGGCACTTATACGCTTCAGTACTTCATTAATGTTCTTAGAAAGTCTTACTTGTATCAGTCATACTAATTTGCTTATTTATTGCATTTACTGTCAAATAAAATATAAAAATGAAATGTTATTATGCCACTTCATAGTTTGTTGGCTTTAAAATGTGATGTTTCCAATCTTCATTTTATTTATTGATTCTTTGTGTTTTAATTGGACGAGAGCACGTTTTAGAAAATTTTCAATCAGAACTACTTTCTTGACCAAGCTTCTGGGCTATCGTATAAACAACGAAAGCAGCTATTTCTGGTTTGTTTTAGCTAAATTATGGATACAAGAAACTTCAAATTTAATTTTAAAAAAAACTGGCAACATACAGGACTGACCAGCTGACAGATGCCATGAAAATGTTTATGCCACTGTCGGATCACGGTTGAGAATTTTAAAAATCGCTAATGTCATTCACTCATTCTCGACGTTCATAATACGTAGCAAAATCAGCTCAATTTGTATCGTTGTGACAGGGATAAGAAACGTACCTCAAACCCTTGCCTAATTAGCATCAAATTCATATTTACTTTCTTTAGTGTTCCTCAATCTTTGAACAAACCAGTGCAAATCGAAGGCGTCGTCGGTCTGCAACTTTCGCTCTAAGAGTTGTCGTTATTGTCAACATAGCCAAGGTCATGGACGAACTATTCTGATATTCAACATTTTTGACCTTGACCTTTCCTTTGACCTCATTTTTCCTAAATCAGTGTCAAACTTCATATGCTGATACATACTGATGTAAGCAAATCAACTGCATCAACGATTTTGACCTTGACCTTTTATTTTACCTTAACCTCACTTTTATCATATTGTTTGAAGTCAGTTTTAAAGATACCATTCAAGATATTTTTATCAAACTTCATATGTTGTTACATACTGATGAGAGCTTTTCAACTGCGTCAACAGTTTTTGACCTTGGCATTTCCGTTGACCTTGACCTTATTTTAATTAAATTAGTGTCAAACTTCATATGCTGATACATACTGATTCAAGGACAACTACATCACTATTCAAGATAATCTGGTCTAATTTCATACACTAATACAATTTTCATGTTGCATAACTAATATACCCTCGGCGGGGCATTCATGTCCTATAGACATACTTCTAGTTCTTGTTTCTTTCCGACCACCGAGGACATTATTTATTGAACAGCTTTCGTATCATGGCAAACCAAAGTGAAAAAAGAGTTAACTGAATAACGAGTTAACAAAAAACGAACGTACCGGCAGTTAGATTTGGGATCAGAAATATTTTGTCATCCGCTGAAAGTGAGGGATATTAATTTCGGTCTGTCTGTCCGTCCGTCTGTAGTTCTGTAACGCTTTAATTTACACGCGATATCTGAAGAAGCCTTTCAGCTTTTGCAATGAAATTTAATACAATAACTCCCTATGGCCTACGCAAGATCCCTATTAATTGTGAGTTCAAAAGGTCAGAGGTCAAGGGCCACGCCTTCTTCCAAGGGGTGATAATTATGAAATAGTGAAAAATTAATGGCATTCTTAAAAAAATCTTCTTCTCAAAGACCACTGGGCCAGGAAAAATTAAACTCACGTTGAATCATCCTCAGGTAATGCAGATTCAAATTTGTTCAAATCAAGACCCCCAGGGGTAGGGTGGGGCCACAATGGCCTATCAAAGTTTTACATAGGAATATATAGGAAAGATCTTTAAAAAAGAATCTTCTTCTCAAGAACCATTGGGACTGGAAAGATAAAACGCATGTTGAATCATCCTCAGGTAGTGTAAATTCAAGTTTGTTCAAATCATGACCCCTGGGGGAAGGGTCGCGCCACAATGGCCGATCAAAGTTTTACATATATAACACTCGTCCTTAGGAGGATTTTGGCATATGAGAAGTTTCTCTTGGTTGTCAGAAATTGACTTAAAATATTGCGTGACCTTTCCTAGATAATTGAGAAGGGGAAGGGTTGTGAAGCTTATACACACACATAGACATTCTAAGTTCCGTCGAACTCCTGCTACTTGTATCTTTAAACTAGTAATTAGGATCTCTCATATGAGTTGCATAAAAATAACAGATATGCTACGCAATTAAGGAATCACTGTCTAGTTTGTTGGGTATGCCAGGGCATCAACGGTAGTTGGAAACGTGGGATACTGTAAATCACTTTTTATTCGCGAGAACTTTATTTTCGCGTAATTACGCGAGACAGTGAGCTCGCGAAAATTTCATTCTCGCTTATAATAGTATTCCTAAAGATTTTTAAGAGAAGTAAAAATAATTCGTGAAAATCATGTCTCGCTAATAAAAAGTAAATGAGAATCTCTCGAAAATAAGGTGTCGCGAAAATTTAGTGATCTACGGTAATTTGCATAACTGACGATCATTTCATAGTGAAATGAAATTGTAATTAAAGATTTGAAAAATATTTTCTAACAGATTTAAATTACACGAGACCTTCCATGTCAATTTCAAAAGTCCTCGTCATCAGACGTCAAATACAAAGGCAGACGGACAAAATTTACATGCATACTAGTATTATGTCTCCTTAGGTCCTCAAATTTTGCTTGGCGTTAAATTCCGGTTGAATCATCAAGATATCAACTCATCTGACTTAAAAAGAGTTGTCACAGTGAAAGCAGAGAAAACAAATAGAAATGGAAATAGTCTACGATAAATTGACCATTTCAGGGTATAAAAAACATAAAATAATTGTTTAGAATAGCAAAATTAATCATAATTCACTAAGGGACATATCAGAGAACTTTAAAAAAATTAAGACTTGTCCATAATCTGGTATCGTTAACTTTTTGCAATATCAGTATACATGTACCATTGATTTTATGGTGATGTTGCTTGCTCAAGTCATTATTAGTCCCCTACCGGTGAAACTGGAGGGAACTATAGGTTTCCTCTGAGTCTGCCCGTCCGTCCGCAGGAGTCTGAAGTTTTTATCGTCAATCAAAAAAAAAAAAAAAAAAAAAAAATATTTAGTCGAGCTATGGTTTTCATATTTCACATGTATATTCCTTGCGACGTGACCTTTTTTTGGGTACCACCAAATTTGACCTTTGGACCTTGACCTTGGAGTTTGACCCAGTTAAACACAAAAATTCCAAACTTTTACTTTGGCCATATCTTTTGAACAATAGTAACCGGGACATTTATACTTTACATATGTATTCTTTGTGGAAAGACCTTTCATTGGATACCAACAACCTTGACCTTTTGACATTGACCTTTGAGATTTTTATACTTTAAAAAACTTTAACCTTGGCCATAACTTTTGAACGTAAGGGATTGGGCTTTCATACTTCACAAATGTAATCCCTGTGAAAAGATCCTATATTGAATACCAAGAACTTGACCCTTTGGCCTCGACCTTGGAGTTTATACCTACTTTTAAAAAGGAAGCCTTGACCATAACTTTTAAAGGGTTACGGCTAATGCTTTCATATTTTACATTTTTCATCCTTGTGACAAAGCCTTGACCTTGGAGTTTGACCTACTTTTAAAGAAATTTAACCTTGGCCATAACTACTGAACGGTTAGGGCTATGGCTTCCATTCTTTACAAATATATTCTATGTGTCAAGACCTTTCATTGAATACCAATTAACTTGACCTTTTGACTTTGACCTTGGGTATTTTGTACTTATGAAAAACTTTAACCTTGGCTATAACTTTAGATCACTAAGTGCTAGTGATCTTATACTTCACTTAAGTACTGCATTTTGATTATCTGTATACACTTTGTTAAACTATCACCCTTCCTCAAGCCTACCCTACAGATAATAATGCAAACTTTCAATAGCCACACAAATAGCCTTTATTTTAGCCACATAAAACTTTTTTTTTCACTCCACGTGTAATTGACAGGGGTAGCATACCCGCATCTTATAGTATTCAAAATAAGCTATTAGCATCTTGAGTTTGGATTTAACACTGACCATTTTGACACTTTGCTCATATTCATATTGCTCATTTAAATCAAACATATACTCAACTTCACTATTTTCACTTAGTTGAGGATGGGCTGGCCTTTGAGGTAGGGACAGTCTCTGACCATGTATCCTACTTGCCGACAGTAGAAACATCCACCACGATCTCTTTGGAACTGGAATTCTGTATTTCCGACCCTTGGAGTCTCTCTAAAGGAACGTTTTCTTACAGCACGTCCCACAGCGTAACGAAGCTTAGCGGCATCTTCGGTATTATCCGCCAAAGGGTCATCGAGATACTCGTGCACGGTATCCCATCCGTGACGGTCAGCGATTTTTAAGATTTTAATTCTTTGCTGTAGGGCTGTCTTTTCTTCCGTGATAACTGTTGCCGCCTTTGTTAAATCCCCTTCCTGGATGAGAACTTCAATTTCTTTCAATGTTGTGTGCCTGCTGGGTTATTTCTACCCTAGGGATTGCGATAATTTTTCGTTAATTGATTTTTACAGTTATATATTTATTGTTTAAAGATTAAAAAATAGAATGCTTACCACCCTATTTCTTTGGGGTCATCTCAAAAGTTGTCAAATTTTACCCTTTGACCCTATGGGAATTTGTTGGAAAAGCGCCAAATTATCACATTTTTTCAGATATTTTTTGTAATTCTGCCCTAGAGATTTCTTCTTCAGTCAAATAGATCAAAGTTATTGTCACCAAATTTTGAAATTTCTAATTCAAAAAAGTTGATCATCAAGATTGGTCTGTGTCTTAATATTCGAAGCCCAATACCTCTAAAATTGCTATATTGTGGTATAAATACATATTGGTGCAGATGAATTATCGGTGCAGATAATTTTTTTTTGTTAAAAATAGCAATATTTAGATTGTTGCTATGTTTCTTCTGATTTTTAGTAAAAATGTTGAAGGAGAGATTTCAATGATTAATGTGTTTTTGCTTTTTGATCGTCAATGGCAATGTTTTAAAGAAATATATCACTCTTTATCATCGGCTCATACATTCGTGTCTGAAGAGAGGAACGAATGACAACTATGCATGGGAGATTGAATTTGTACTGGCAGGTGTAAATATACGTATAGGGTGGACGGGGTTTATTGACAATTATTATTTAATACTGGTTTTTAAATCACGTGCATTGCAGACCAGCAAAAATTAAACTTTCTCTCTCTCTCTACGAAGTAAAAACCTCTACCATATCCCTGCCACCGACTCCTCGCCAGACACACATACATGCACTTCTAATTTGTAAACGAATGTACACACGCCGTTATGCATATCAAGAGCCTTTAATGGTCCCATGGTCAATCTTTAGTAATATAAAATGTCATTGATTGGCTATATAATACAGACTGATTTATAAATCTCACTTATTCATTGTGAAATAAAATTGTTGATTTAGATTTTAAAATGTAGACTAATAGATTTAGATTAAACGAGGTCTCCTATGTCAGTTTCAATAGTCCTCGCTCACTGACCGTCTAACACTAAGACAGCCGCACGAGATTTACATGCATATTTGGCCTCCTTAGTGTCAGACACAAAGACAGCCACGCACGAGATTTACATGCATATTAGACCTCTTTAGCTCTTACATATCGACTTGCCTAATTACATTCCGGTGGAATTATCAAGAAACCAAGTCCACTAACTTTCAAAAAGTTTTCACAGAGAAAACAAATAGAAATGGGAACATGTTGTATTTTAATTTTTATATAGAGAATGGATGGTAAAACAAAGTTATTTTTCCATTCTAATATTCCATAAAATATTGAAATCACTTTAACAGTCCTCCAAGTTATCAAATTGTCTCAACAATTATCTTTATATCAAATCAAAGAAAAAGATGAAAAAAAATCACCAACCTTGTTGATTTTGCTGACTTATCGTATCATATGAATGGACATAGCTATTTCATTAAACACTAGATATAGATGGCCTTTTTTCAGCTTTGGTCATAAATAGATGTCAATGTTATAAACGGGGGTCAAATAACTCGTTATCACAAGAATGAAATGGTCCAAAGTTAAGAGTTATTTGTTTGTCTTAATCAAACAAATTGACCGTTGGTTACAGACATGTGATTTTATGGAAAATGTTGCGCGAGTAAACTTGAGCATATACTGTAGAAATTAGGTTTGACCTTTGAAGACTTTCGAATTCTCACTGGTGATTTATAGATGTGTTATCCAGAGATACTTGACTTTTAAAGCAGTTCTTTTCATAAATGACAGAAAAAACTAGATGCTATCATTAGCCAGTTATGTCCGCACGTAAATTTAAGTATTTGCCTCTATATGAACGGTAGGCTAACTACCTTGTACATGTACCTAGTAGCAAGACGCAAAAAAGTACATTTACATGTATACGTATCAAATTGAGCATAATGTATACAGGTGAGCATAAGACTGACCATGTGCCTGTTAGTTATTATTTGGAATATTAAATTCATAACCGGTCTAAAAATTACAAATTGTACCATTTGATTTTGATTTTCAAAGGTATTAAATTTGAAGAAAAGAAGAAAACTTGCCCAAATGGAGAAAAGTCCTCAGGGGTGAAATAAAAATTCACACACTTTATAGTACGATTGCTAGATACTAACAAATATTGCATGAAAACAAGAGGTCCACGGGCCTTATAGGTCACCTGAATATCATGCAACAACTTTCCAGTAATTGAATTTGGTCCGTGTTTTAAACTAGAAGCTATGAATTTCGCAATTTTTTTAAATAGGCAGCATTGCTAATCATAACTAAACACATAGCATGCTTTCTTTGGTTACTTACATGTAATACCCAGAGGTATATTGTACATGTAGATCTAAGGAACAAACAAAAATGCATTTCCACTATAAAACCAGTAGTGCCAAACCCCACAGGAACCACTGACTCTGGGGCCACATAATTAACATTTTTTTTAAAAGGCACCTTCACTCATTATAAATGGTTAATTAATACCAAAGAGCAGATTTCAAAGCATTAATTCATTTTCAGAATATGTAAACATACTTCCCCCCGTACCCATGAACCAGGGGCCATGAAATTAATAATTTCGCACTTTTCTTCATAATAAATATGTACTTAGATCATTGGCATATTACCCAAGATTTTCAAAGAAATGCATTTCAGTATTATTATAATCAATAGATAACTGTCCTAAAACCAGAACCTCTGACCCAGGGGCCCCGAAATTCACAAATTCACAAATTTGGAAGAGCCATCCTTCCTCATCACAACTATGTACAGGGTGTTCCAGAAAACATGCACCATTTACTTTCCTCACTCTATTGATATGCAAACAGAAACATTTTATATAGAATTATTCTAAAAAGTCTTTTAAAGTTTTCAGTAATAACAATAATTTAAGTAATAATTTATCATTTGAATTAATTGTGACGTCATATTTGACATCACAGAAAAAAAACAGATAAATTATATCTCAATGTGGAATTTAATAAGAAGGAATCACCAGAAGTTCCGAAACTGCTTTAACATAGCATGACACCAGTTAATGCTAGTAAGGTTTACAGAATGTAAAGAACTTACTAAGTAAAACAAAGTGGAAGTTGAAAATGCTGCAAAATTTTGAAGGTAATGGAAGAAATAATGCATTATCAAAGAAAAGGAAAGAAAATTCGAAGGAAAAGAAAATCAAACATGAAAACATTTAGAATGTTCCTAGAGGCACTGTTCCAGAGACGAAATCCTTGAGTAAAATTAGTGAGCTTGTGAACAAATGCGACTGAAAATTGAGCAAGTCAAGTGTATATCCGATGCTGAAAAATGTCTTGAATTTAAAACCTTGGACTGGTTAGAACAAATGTTTAAAGAACCATTCAACTCTTTCAAATCCATTGAATTTGGCCTCCAAACTCACCTGACTTAAACCCCCTTGACTTTTATCTTTTTGGATAATTTATAGTTAAAGTTTACAAAACACACCACAAAACAATAAATGAACTCAAAACGGTTCGAAAATGAGACCTGATTCATTACCAAGAGACTCTTTTCACTAGTAATGAGAACTTTCTTGCATTAGATAGCTATTCATTCAGCAAAAATTACGCCATTTAGAAAATATTTTGTAACTACATGTACATGTAAGTGAAATTTTACGTTTCCTTTTTCTTTTGTAATTCATTATCTATTTGCCATATCAACTTTATTTTCATAAGAATAAATCTTGAAATTGTGACTTTTGATTTGAAATATTGATATATGATGTTGTGCATGGTATTGGCTAAAATATCAGTAAAATGTAGGAGTATTTAAAAAACGACTGCATGTTTTCTGAAACACTCTGTACATAGTTCATTTGTTTAAAACACAGGAGCAGAGGAGATTTCTAAAGAACTAATACATTTCCACTATATAATCATTAGATCCCCCTAACGCCAGAACCCCTGCCCCAGGGGCCAAGAAATTCACAAAGAGACACCCTTCAACATCATAACTATGTAAATAGTTCATATTGGCTGAATACCTATAGGACCAGAGGAGAAGACTTTTTAAGAAGTAACACATTTTCACTATACTTTCATCAGAGTCCCACCCTAACACCAGAAGCCCTGACCTTGGGACCATGAATTTCATAATTTTGATAGAGGGCTCAATGCTTATTACAATCATGCCAACAATGTGACTGCTTGATGTCCAGGAGTAAAGAAGTTGCATTAATTTTAGTTCTTTTTGCCCCATTCCTCAAGCATGGGATATCGATATTTTTTTAATCATATTTTTCTGTAAACATTACCAAAGAAAATTTAGCTCTATTATTGATGCCCTATTTCAAGCCTTTTTATAGCCCAATGGAAGGGGTGCAATCAAACCCAATGTTTCTTTCTTGAAAACAGGCTTGTTGAATAAGAACTTCAAATTAATAGCGAGCGCAGCGAGCGTCGCAAAGCGACGCTCGCAAAGCGAGCTCAATAGACTAACGTGTATGAACAGAGGAAATTCGGATTGAAATCTGTATCCTCGAGGAACCTATTTCGGTGGTATTAGCAAAGTACGTGATAAAATAATCTTAACGAGATCGGTGAAAATAAAACAAATGTGACTTACCTCTTAAGGACTCTCTATTTAATCAATTATATCCATATTACCTAATTTAAAAAACTTTAATTTGTTTTTCTCGCGATTTCTTAATTCCTTGTTGTTTACGTAAGCAAAACTGTTGAGGTACCTAAATCGGTGGTATGGTACTTGTCAAAAGTTTTTACCCCTTATAGCACGAACCACGGACATAAACTTATGTATAACGAATATTAGATTGTACTAATGAAAAAAGGGATAAATTATCATTTTATCGAAGTTTTATTTATTGTGACAGGGACAAATAAATTCATCCCCACGTCTTATTACTCTTGTTTTACAGCAAAACTGCAAGTGGGTCCAATGGTTACATTTTTCAATGCTACACTGAGCCCACTTTACAAAAACAACTAAGTCACATTCCTTAATCTCCTCGGGCCAAAAGTGTTTACAAACACAGCATTTCTCTTTTTCATCCTCTGTATCATCGATATCAGAGGATTCAGAAATGCTGTGTTTTCTTTTCTTTCCACATAATTCCTTACGTGTAGAACATGTAGAAGTAGATTTTTCTTTTCTTTTTGACGTTTGTTTTGTTTCAGAGTAATTTTTCATTTCTTGCACAACATCGTCTTCTGTAATTGGTTTACCGCTTACAACTTTGCTAATGTTTCTTCTTTCAGCTAGAACAGATTTTGTTTTGTTCAAAATAGGATTTGTGTGAACTTTAAAGAAGGATTTAGGATCAGATATTGTGTTTGAATTTGCTTGAGTTGAAGAAGTTGAAGAAGTTGCATCTTGATCTGGACATTGTTCTGCTGCGGAAAACACTACAGATGGTGCAAAATTGGAAAGGTCAACTGCATTTTTATCGAATGGGAATATTCCAGCACGTCGAAATGAGGACTGTAAATTTCCTTGTGAAAGCGCATGTGCATAAGCTTTACAAGCTAACGAGCAAATATTATATCTTGTAATTTTTGAAGATGGATTTTCCCGTAAAAATTTATGGCATTCTGCATTATAGATTTTTTGAAATGGGCCGAAACATCCAAGGTCTAAAGGTTGAAGAACATGGCTGGTATGGGCAGGTAGAACAAATAAAACAATATTGTGTCGCTTTGCCCAGTCAACAAGCGTTAGATTGATGTGTGACTTGTGTCCATCGTACAGAATGAGGATGGGTTGGTTTTCATTCGGTCTTTGAACATATTTAAGAAAATGTTCAGATAAGTAAGTCTGAAAGACTGCAGAGTTCGACCAACCACTGTCTGTCACTGTGCCTTGAGCACCCTCCAATGCACCATCCATCAATTCCTGTCTCATTCGAGCCCCTTGGAAAACGAAATACGGAGGCATCTGTGTGCCTAACGCATTGCCACAACCTATGACAGTTACCGTAGAAGATCTGGGCGATGTTATAGCAGGTGTTGTTGACATCTTAGAACCCACAATACAGGGTGGTCTGTGTTCTGTTTGTAGCCCCTTTTCATCTATGTTGTATATGCACTGAGGTTTATCGACTAGGTCGTACTTCTTAAGAATGGCTTCTAATTCATGATAGTAATTTGAGACTACTTCTTCCGAAGTTGACTTTGCCCTGGCAGCCGATAATGCTCGAGGCTTTGAAACGTTAAGTTCTGGCCACCGCTGCATAAAGCCCTTGAACCACTTCATTGAAAACGGATGATCTCTATCACGTTTCTGCAAACTGCAGGCATATTCTGAGGCCATGTTTACCACTTCTGTTCTGGTGTATCCGTAGCCACAACTGGCCATTACCTTTAAATGTTCAACTAATGCAGCTTCTTCCTCTTGGGAAAGAATGGGAGA
This sequence comes from Saccostrea glomerata, assembly GCA_003671525.1. Taxonomy (NCBI): domain Eukaryota; kingdom Metazoa; phylum Mollusca; class Bivalvia; order Ostreida; family Ostreidae; genus Saccostrea; species Saccostrea glomerata. Next base: position 29,642 of record PRKT01000989.1, read on the forward strand.
AACTCCAGATGTTAGTTTTTCAGGGTCAACCCTCCCCAATGCTCTTTGTCTAAGTGTGGTTTCCGGAACACAGTATACCCTAGCTGCTTTCCATACAGACATTCGATGCTCCTTAATTGCATGATAGGCATTCGTCATAGACGTTGGGGAGTAGGGTCTGTATTTTTTTGTTATTTTATCTGATGCAATCTATAAAGAAATAAAATTATTTATTAACTATTCTTTTTTATTTATTTACTTATTCATTTATTTATTTATTTATTTATTTATTCATTGATTGATTTATTCATTTATTTATTTATTTATTTATTTATTTATTTATTTATTTATTTATTTATTTTTATTATTTATTTATTTATTTATTTATTCATTCATTCATTCCACATTCTTTATATATACTTTAATAGCTTTCTTTAGATTTCTGAACTAATTTCTATGTAATAGTTTAATTTCTAACAATAAACCAAGACAATTATATTTGTCAAAACACTCAAAAACATATAACAGACACTAACTTTTGGACATCCTCTGTATTTCTACTAAATTATGCTAGTCACATGACAGTCACGTGACTCGAAGGCGCAGACGGTAAGCTGCGTCTACAGTATGTATCTCGATTAATTATTGCTTTAAAATCTATATTTAGAAGGCAATTACATTTAGATATTTTTAGCATTAAGAAATTATGGTATTTTACGTTAATATGACAATAACAGCTATTTACTTACACTTTTCTTTGACATTTCGAGTTTTTTTTCACAGAGTCATAAGCTTCCGTGTTTACAAACACTACGCAAAAATCGATGACGTCAGATCTCGCACTATAAGAAAACGCGCGTGCCCAACGGGAAATACCACCGATTTAGGAACCCCACCGATTTAGGACCCTCGACGATACATACGTCAGCCAAATTTCTCTGTGCAGCATTCCCAGAATTCCTGCACTACCCAATGTCCTTTGCGCGAATACATCAAAAATAGTAAAAAAAATTAAAGGAACATTGTTTCATACCGAAATCTTAACGAAATGATTTTGCCTTACCTTATTCAAAAAAATACCCCCATGCCACAACATCGGCCTTCACCTTGCCCTTCGGAAATGATACAAATGACGTCACAGGAAACTTACGAATTTTGACGAAGTTATGTCGGTTGCTTCCGTGAGACTCGGAAAACATGTTGCGGTGCATAGCAACATGGTGGCTAAAACATAGCAACAGCTTACTTGAAAAGAACGATTTAATGCAATCTCTTTTCCATAAAACTAGCGTTTGCGTCCTAAGTCAACAGAACTTTTTATCTGACGTCATACTTTCGTCACTTCAACGGTTCGGGTATTTCCGATTTTGTCGGAAACTTCCGAGAAGTTTGGAATCTCGATCCCGATGCTTGTGAAATGATTTCTTTTTATTGTTTTGTTTTATTAGTCCCCTACCGGTGAAACCGAAGGGGACTATAGGTTTCCTCTGCGTCTGTCCGTCCGTCCGTCCGTCTGTCTGTCCGTCCGTCTGTCCGTCTGTCTGTCTGTCCCCGTCTGTCTGTCAGTCTGTCCCACTTGGTTTTCCGCACTTTTTTTCTAAACGCTTGCAGATATTGAACTGAATTTTGGTATGTGAGTGTATCTTGATGAGTTACAGATCAAGTTTGAATTTCGCACCGCTTCATTGATTTTTGACATAATTATGGCATTTTGAAATTTTCACTTTCGTTTAATTAAAATCGGGTTCGTGCTGCGCTAACTTCCGATGGTCGACATAAATATGAAGCGAGAAGAAGACGTTGGAAAAATGAGTTGAATTTTCGTATTAATGTTATTTTATTAGGTTTAAGGCATTCACAACCTAAAAATCATGCAGTTTTACCGTGGACATAACTTTTGCATATTATAAAATGACATCCTCAAGGAAAAGGGGAACCCGGTAGGGGACATGTATTGCTTATGCTTATCTTTTTGCTTTCTTTTTCTTGAATGATAGACAGTACATGTGTAGGTTTATGATAGTAAATAAACTGCGCTCGCCCCAACGGTCACACCGTAAAACATATTACATTTACATTAAGACACCTTTTGAAATCATTCAACCACAGATAAGCCACATCTTCTCCATATTTAGATGTTTTACCGTCCATAGACATTAAAGGAAAACTAACAACTGTATGACAAATGAAATGAATGACTTTTTTTATCTTAAATTACACCCCTACTAATGTGTTCGGAACCGTTTATTTTTCGGTGTTCTGCAAATTATAAGACCCGATGAGTTCAGAGTAGCTCTGGCAGTGGCTCTGGCGAGAGTTAGCGAGACTTCAGCGAGATAGGGTAAATTATTCAAGGAAATGTGGCTAGGAAGTGACTAGCACGTGGAGACATGGTAAACAGAAAAGTTATGTTGCGTTTCAGTTTTTACCACCCCATAATCAGCTGATAATGTCTGTAGAAATGTACTTCAATCAATCGATCTCTCTTGTATTCATTCAAACTTAAATAAGTATTCTCTATAATATAATTTTCTGCAGTCATGATAAAAATTTCTTTTTGGAAAAATATTTTTGCATGGGAACTGGGACAATATTTTTTGGCGTCAGATTAGCAAGTGAGGCACCAGCATGATTTTAACTGACCAATCAGCTGAATGAGTATTGCATTATGGGTTACTACGAATACTACAGGAATTTTACGCTTGAAAAAAAAGGAAAATCTTATTGTAAATAAAAAAGCATTTTTAAAAATAATGACAAACAATTCATTTGTTCAATAAACGGTGGAAGTCTAGGGTTTCTGAAAGTCATACTGCAAAAGCGATTTGTGTCTGTATTAATTCCTTTGTTGTACTATCGGTGAATACAATTGCCTGGATTCCCTGGCCAAACACGGGATCATGAACGTAAACAAAGGTTTGTCCATTTAAATGCATAAGAGATGCTGCTCGTTTTCCTTACTGTCGGTGAACTAGACACAAACTACATTTTATTAAACATTTTTTTTCCAGTAAACAATAAATTAAAAACGCCCGTAACATCTTTAATAGTTTCTTATCTTTGTATTTTGTTCTTAAGAACATTTTTTATTATTAGGTATTCCATTGACATGATCATAGATTGACCTGAACCACGTGTTCGAAGTAAAATGTAAACATGTATTTGGCGTAAACGTTGCTATTCATTCCAACGATTGGTCAGTTGCTCGTGGAAAGATCCTCTGTGCGCATTTATAACAATAGCCATATAAGGCAAACAAAGGTTTGTCAGTGTAGATGATAAAACACATTTTTTACCAGCGAATATGTCACTAATGAGCTCTTGTTTTCGCCAAAAAGTATAAAATATATTGTTATTTTAATACCCCCTCCTTTAGCCACCCCCTTTCTGTTGAAAATCATGAAAGTCTTTCAGAAAGGTCTGGAAACATTACAGGACATGTTTTCAAAAGAAACAGGCTATAGCAATATCCTCTTTACAGCCAATTTTATTTATAAAACCGGTTCTACCCTATAACCTTTGAATAGATCAACCTAAACCACGTGTCTTGAATTTAAATCACAATAACATTAGGAGGGGTGAATTAGCTCTAGTCGCCTTAAAGCGGCTTTTCACGGCAATGCAAGTCGTATACAACTTGTCGTATGCAGCAAAATATCACTGTGTGAAATACGCTATTACTTGTATTATACGACTTTCTAAAGTCGTATCTGACAGTTTTCCGAGTAGAGTATGTTCCTATTCTGTACGAAAAATCGTATACGACCTAATGGATCCAACCAATGAACGGCTTCGGTTTTTAATTTATTCATAAGTGACTGGTCAACGATAAAGACATGTACATGTACAATGTAAAGTACATCTACCTGCAACAAATATGGAATTGTTTGGTGAATATTTATACGTTGATTAATTTATAATCATTTATAAAGTAAGATACGGTTCACGTATGACTTGGAAACTTATGAATCTGCATTTTCAATATAAATGCATCCATTCGTTAAAAAAAAGATTTTAACTTTTATGAACGTTACTTATATTTTTTATTGTGCTCTTTAAGTAAATACACCTAATACTATATAAAAAAAACTTGTAAATTATTCCACTATAAAGAAGATAAAACTGTCTTATTTTTATTTTAAAAAAATGAGACGTTTTTACAAATTCTTGTCTTAATATATTAAAGATTACATGTATTTCATGAATGACGACGCGTTTTTCAGTTACGTTAAAAAATCCCCAAAAATATTATTGGCGTATTTACTTTCTTTTCATTGGGTTTCTTTATAATGAAAAACTTTCTAACAGAATCTCTTATATTGCTTTGAAGTCAGCATATACTCCCCTGTTTAAGAACTTAATTAAATATATCTCCATCAAAGTTTGATTTGGGGGGCAAATATTTGTTATTACCGAATAAAGTTCTTTTGTATGGTGAATATTCTATTTGCTGAGTTTAAAACAAGTTAAGGGTCATCCACACCATGTGACTTGTGACGTATGTAGAGATAAAATAATTTTACTTCGGGTTTTATGTAGTTTATGCATTGACGATTTGCCTGGCACCGTCTGTAAGAGAGGCTTTCAAACGCTTAAGAGATAAAGGTTTTGTTAAAAAGAGACACCGTGACGCACCAATCACATAATCTCGGGTCTTTCCGTCACAGGTCGGAAAAACAACCTCGAATTTATTAACATGATCGGATGTTAAAAATGTACACATTTCCTGTTTATTCAAATATAGGATAGACGGAGATAGAAGTTCCTTTTATAGTATATTTTAGGTAATTTCATTACATTGAATAAAGCTTAACTCCATATTCCACAGATGAAAGGCCCTCCATGCATTTATTTCAAAGATCGTGAAAAGGGGGTTTGTCATGGCGTCTTCCTAATACATTCGAGGTCGTTTTTCAGCTAGTCGGAAAGGCCCGAGAATTTGCGTTTGCGTGACGCACAAAAAATTGACAAACGTAGAATTTTTGCATGACCCGAGTAAATTTTGTTCAATTCCTAAAAGTATTAGGTTTCAGAGAATTATAGGTTTCAGAACCTAAAAATTCTAATTTTTGGTAGAAATATAAAAGTAAAAATAATTTCAGTATGCCCCATACCGAAAATATTCCTTAGACGTCGCGCAAAGTATTGGGGTTTTAAATTGCGTAACTTGTAACACTCTAAACGACGGGCGTTAGTATTTTTGGTCATTTTATCGTTTTGGCTGGATGGATTTTTCTGCTAATTTGTATGAAGCATCTTTAATATCCAGTTATGATGTCCCACTAAATTCATTTATAAATTTCCAAAACTGGCCAATTCCGACTGTTCGTAATATTGGAAGCTTTCCATAACATGCCGTAATCTTTACAAGTAACAAGAAAAGATGGAATGTTTGGTAATATTTTTTACTTTATTACAGGTTCTTTTGGTAAAACTAAAGTATAAATGAAATGTGCAAATCAAGAAGTAGTCAAATATTTCTTTAAAAAAATATAAGGAAGTAAGAGGAAAAATTGATAGAGTGAATTTGAAGTCTAGTCGGTTTTGTTACTACGACACAAATATGCGCATTTCCGTAAATCATTGGACGTATATCATTAATTTGAGCTATATTCTTTTTTTGATGGAAACACTTATTACAAATCAATCTTATTTTTAAAATGTGCATATGAATAAATTTTTTTTAAAGAAATAGTAAAAAGTTAAACATTTTTAAAAAAACGAGAGCAAAAATTGGATGTCTAGTCTTATTTGTTACGCCTTTAATTTTCATCTTTTTTACGCTTAGACGACGTACGAAACAACGTCAGAAATATATATTTTACATATTATATACGTTACAAAATCAGCCCCAATTCTGTGCGCGACGTCTTAATACTTCTTCCTCCCAATATGTACGCGTGCGCAGAAAAGTTGAATAAGTTTCCAAAGTTAACATTATCTCAAGGTACAATGAATGTAAGTAGACCAAAAAATTTGATGCAATCTCTTTTTTTTAAAGTTGTTAGAACATATTTCTCACCTTTGCATGCTCCGGTTGAATGTTATTTACAAGTTTAAGCTAAAAATAAGAGTGGCGTGACCTTGACATACACGAAATCTTCAACCTTTGTTTTTCCGGCACTTATATTGTGCAGTCTTTTCTTGCAATTTAATTGTCATATCTTAGCTATATACTCATAATTTTCATAATTCTTTCTATATATGCTACAACAAACATGATTTTGACTCATATAGCCACTTTAATGGAAAAGCATGCAGTGCACTGAGAGCGACACCCTTATCCTAAACAATGAACACATGGCATGGTCACGGAGTGACCGATAGAAAAACCCTTCTTATTTTTCTATAAAAGAACAACAGACGTCTGGTTTTATGTTACATAATAATTCACAAACAACGGGTGTCGGTATGACTAGAAATTTTAGGTTATTTATACTTTCAGGCTAATCAATCCATTGCCATATGATCGTCAACAATTCTGTATTGAAAGTTGATATTTTTGCACACTAATTTAAGCGTTTCAATAATACATGTGTGTTTATATATATTGATTATATGTTAAATATTGTGCGTTTTTAGTTTTCGTCTTTTATATCTGTCCAGTTTAGTAGCTAATAATGAGTATCTTTAGTATGGTGACGTATGCGGAGACTTGCCAAAGTTTTTGAGTCCCGGACAACAGGAAAGACATTTAACTCCAAAAAGGAACTTTGTTACCAAAGAATTTCATTTTGAAAATATTTTTACTATATCAGTGCATTTGATTCAGATTCAATTTTTTGGTGTAATCTAATTCATTGATGTTTCTTCTATATAAAAGGAGTCTAGATCTTCCTTGATTTTTCTCTAGATGCATTTTAGAGAAAATTTGTTTTATTTATTTTTATAAATTAAATCAATTTCTCTAAAAAGTATGTCGATCGAGTAAATTAAGTTCTTATGATTATTCTGTGCGCTTAAAGTATACGACCAGACAGAAGAGGGTGTTGCAGAAACTCGCAATTATTCCCTATGTATCGAGAAGGACATTTAAAAACCTGGGGCCTGTTTCACATATGTCGTAGGACAAAACTTAAGATATGCCTAAGTTATAACTTAGGAAGTTCCTAAGTTTCACGAAACAATCTTATCTTAGTTTTTTCTTAAGACATGTCTTAAGTTGTGCCTTTAGAAACTAATTTAATAACTTAATCCTTCACTCTATTTACAACTCTTGGTATACTATAAGAAGGATGTTAGTATGAGTAATATCTTCAGTTTGAGTCAGGGTAACAAATAAACTTCAGCTTGAAAAGGGGGGGGGGGTCGTAGGTTAGACTTACCCCTAACTTTCTAAAGACATATAAATAAGCACACACATACACACTCCTTCAACCCCTCCCCCTTCCCCCCATTGGGCACACATATTTTAAAATTCTATGCGAAAAACTGCTCCACGCTAGTTATCCATGCTAATTGTGTAAAACCTTCTTGCATATATAAAATAAGAATGTCATTCCAGAAAAAAAAATTGAAATTTGCCACTTCATATATGGCAATATTCATGGTTCCTTGTAGAACATAGGGCCTCGGCAACAGTTCTCCACCGCACTCTATTCTGGGCAGCTCTTTTCAGTTGTTCCCAGGTGTGTCCACATTGCCTGATCTCCTCTTCACATGACCTTCGCCAAGTTTTCCTGGGACGCCCAACTCGCCGTTTGCCTTGTGGGTTACACTAAAGTGAGTGGCGTGTAATGTCTCCTGGTGGTTTTCGGAGGGTATGTCCAATCCATCGCCACTTTCTGCGGGCTATTTGTTTAGTGATTGGGTCTTGGTTTGTTTTTTCCCAAAGGATCTTGTTGCTTATAGTTTCTGGCCATCTGATGTTTAATATGTGGCGCAGACATCTGTTAGCGAAGGTTTGTAGTTTGTTGGAGGTGGTGTTGGTGACTCTCCATGTTTCAAACCCGTAGAAGAGCACAGACTTAACATTGGTGTTGTAGATGCGGAGTTTTATGTGTGTGGATAGTGCTGTTGAACTCCACACAGGCTTGAGGGTGGTGAAGATGTGTCTGGCTTTATTAATTCTAGCTTTTATGTCTTCATCTGTTCCACCAGTGGCTGTGACGATGCTGCCTAAGTATGTAAAGGAGTCTACATCTTTAAGGTTGTGCTC